>PVJS01015105.1:0-39387 GCA_004027185.1 Glis glis
TCTCTCTCTCTCTCTCTCTCTACTTAGTGAGGCCCTCCACAACTTCGTGAGACCCGGTTTCAAAATAAAGTATAAAAAATAGGGCCAGGGGTGTAGCGCAGAGGTAGAACGCCCCTGGGTTCAATCCCCGGTACCGCAAAAAAAAAAGAAATATACATTGATATATAAGGAAGAAGAGAGATAACCCTGTACACACACACACACACACACACACACACACACAGCCTAAATTGTAGCTTCCTCTAATTTTGCCCAGAACCTATCATCCTGCTTTTACAATCTTAAGCATATCTTGTTTTCTTTTCTTCTCATTCTGTTCTCATTCTGTTCTCAATCCCTTCAGCTAATTAATGGCGGCCTTAAAAGTAAACATATTAGTTGGGCGTGGTGGCGCATGCTTGTAATCCCAGTACTTGGGAGGCTGAGACCAGAGGATCTGGGTTCATGGCCAGCCTCAGCTACTTAGTGAGGCCTCTGCAACATAGTGAGACCCGGTTTCAAAATAAAGAATAAAAAATAGGGCTGGGGGTGTAGCTCGGAGGTAGAATGCCCCTGGGTTCAATCCCCGGTACCGCAAAAAAAAAAATAAGCATATTTTAAAAGTATCCCAATTCATAATACCATTTATTAAGGAATTTGGTATGAAGTCTGTTAGAACACCAGTTCTAACTGGTGGATAGGTCCTGATACAGCCTAAATTGTTGATATGGTTCTTAGTACTAGAAAAAATGACAGCCACCTTTAGCTACATGTATGTGCTAGACCCTGTTCTTATGTACTTTTTATACATAATCTGTTCTTATAACAACCCTAGAAAATAAGTGGTATTAGTCTCATTTGCAGTTAAAAAAAATTGAGGCTTAAAGAGGATAACTAGCTTGCTCAGGCCTACATAGTTTGTATGTGGCAGACACAGTCTTGATTCTTGGCTTGTCTTACACTACGAAGTACATACCTTTAAAATACTTTCTTTGAGCTGGTCATGGTGGCGCACGCTTGTAATCCCAGTACTTTGGGAGGCGGAGACAGGAGGATCCAGGTTCACAGCCAGCCTCAGCTCGTGCATGCGCGCACATGTGCACGCGCGCTCTCTCTCTCTCTCTCTCTCTCTCTCCCTCTCTCTCTCTCTCTCTCTCTCTCTCTCTCTCTCTCTCTACTTAGTGAGGCCCTCCGCAACTTCATGAGACCCGGTCTCAAAATAAAGTATAAAAAATAGGGCCGGGGGCGTAGCGCGGAGGTAGAACGCCCCTGCATTCAATCCCTGGTACCGCAAAAAAAAAAAAAAAATACTTTCTTTGTCTTCCTCCATAAGTAACCAAGGCCCTGGTCTTGGTATTATTCTTCAGACTCCCTCCATCCTCCAAAATGTCTTCATTCTTTGCTTCCCTAACACCCATTCTCACTGCTACTGTCCTGGTTCATTTCCATTCTGCTATCAGCCCATTCTTCCAGTCTCTCTTACAATGTAGGCCCACTAGATTTCTCACTGTCAAAAATTGCTATTGCCACGGAAGTTGATGCCACAGATTCTGCTTGTAACTTCCAGTGAAACCCAATTCTTTCACATGGGAATTGATGCCCAGTGTTTGTCCATATTCATTTAGTTATTATGCTAGATAATATGTCACCTTGACCATGAGGGCATTTGATGGCCTTTGGAATCTGAAAGAAAAAGGTTGCTACAATATAGTGGGCTACCCGCTATAGTACTGAAAATTAAACTGACAATAGTAGCATCTGCTCATGACTACTCTAATAGAGCACTGGGAAATGCTTCATGTAGTGGTGCATACCTGTAATCCCAGCTACTCAGGAGGCTGAGGCAGGAGGATCACAAGTTTGAGGCCAGTCTGGGCAACTTAGGGAGACCCTGTCTCAAAATAAAAAATAAGGCTGGTTGTGGTGGTACACCTGTAATCCCAATATTGGGAGACTGAGACAGGAGGATTGAAAGTTCAGAGCCAGTCTGGTCAACATAGTGAGACCTTGTCTCAAAATAAAAAATAAAAAGGGCTGGGGGTATAACTCAGTGGTAGAGTACTTCTAGCTTCAATCCTTAGTACCACAGAGAATTAAAAAATTAAAAGGACTGGGAGCCAGGCGTGGTGGTGCACGCTTGTAATCCCAGTACTTGGGAGACTGAGATAGGAGGATCAAAGGTTCACAGCCAGCCTCAGCTACTTAGTGAGGCCCTCCACAACTTAGTGAGACCCTGTTTCAAAATAAAGAATAAAAAAATAGGGCTGGGGGTGTAGCTCGGAGGTAGAAGCCCCTGGATTCAATCCCCAGTACTACAAAAAAAAAAAAAAAAAAGCTAAAAGTACTGGGGATATAGTTCAGTGGTGAAAGTGTTCTGGTTTCAATCCCCAGTACCATAAAAAAGTATTTTAAGTATTGGGAGGATTCTAGTAGGTTTTTCATACTACTACTTTGATTTGGACCTAAATAAGACCATTTGATTTATATAATTTTTGTCTCCATGTGAAGTAAAGAGCGCCACTGAGTTCAATCCTCAGTATCTCCCTCCCCCCCAAAAAAGCACTAACTGTTATAAAAAGTGAGAGTGTGCCACAATGCAGCTGCCACAGTACACATAGGGCCTGAGCAGAGTACAGATTCCATGAGGAAGGAGGGGGAAAGACAGGGGAGCCATGTTTGTTTTTACAGTATTCTATTAAATAAACATAAACTTCTATAGAAGGACATTTGGGCTGGTTCCCGTGTGGTACTTATGGCCTGGTTGCTCATGTAAACTTCTTTTGGTTATAGAAAATGCATTTCTCCATCTATACAAAGCAATTCTGATCTCTCAGTCATTGACTTGAGAGTTTCATTGTCATGAAAAAAAGGAAAGACTAGAATTTCATCTTTAAGAATAAAAACTGTACAGGTTTATATAACAACTGCATTTTGAAATTTAGTCTGAACTCAGCTAATTTATGAGAATCTGAACAAGTTATTTTGATCACCTCTGCTAAAAAAACAGATGCTGCATCCAAACTAAGCTTTCCCTGGATAAATTAAGAAAACAATTACCAAAGTATTCCAGAGAGAAATGTCTTTAGTCCCTTGATGCTCCAAGGGTTATTAAAGTTTTACCTGCAGATAACCAAGACTTCCAGAAGTTACAAGTCATTTACTTCATTCACTGCAGCTAAGAGAGGCCTGTGCTGCTGCCTCATAGGATTATTTCTTGCTGCATTTAACATGCATTAACAAGCATTTGGAAAGAGTTGAATTTCTTCTAGAAAGCTGAGTTGGCTTCTTGAGATCCTATCCAAAAAAACAACAAAACAAAACAAAAAGAACAGGTTTTAGATAAAGCTTTCTTAGGAGCAAGTTTTACCAAGTCACTGAGACCTTTCTATAAGACACAAAAAGCTAAGGATTAGAGCACAAAAAGGAGAAGGGCATTTTTTTCCTTCTTTACTTAAAACTGACTGTATTTTTGTCATGTACATTTTAATTGCATTTTGGTGTGTCTGATTTTCCTCCTGCAAGAGATGTCTCCATCATTCCCTGTTGCTTATGGTAGAACTTATCTTTCTGATGCTAGTTAAGGAGAAGACTCTTAGTTTAAACTTCCACCACCACAGACATTTCATTTTGGTGATATTAACATCATTTAACATCCAAATGAGCAACCTCTACCTGAGGAAGTTACACAGAAGGAGCAACCAGACTACAGACAATTGAACTTTATTACTCTGCCTGAAACATTAAGAAGTGTTGTTTTTTTTAATAGTTTTTCATCTCCTCTCCCTCTTGCTATTTATTGTTTCTTCATGGGAGAGGGCCTGTTTGTCCAGCAAGATTGTTGCTTCCCTTAGAGCAGGCAAACTTGGTAATGCTAGATTCTTTTTTTTTTTTTTTTTTGTGGTACCGGGGATTGAACCCAGGGGTGTTCTACCTCCACGCTACACCCCCGGCCCTATTTTTTATACTTTATTTTGAAACCGGGTCTCACGAAGTTGCGGAGGGCCTGAGTAAGTAGCTGAGGCTGGCCGCGAACCCAGATCCTCCGGTCTCCGCCTCCCAAGTACTGGGATTACAAGTGTGCGCCACCACGCCCAGCCTTGCCTACCTCCTTCTAATCTACCCACTTCATGCCTCCCCTACTAATCTCCCCCATCATCTCTCTCTCCTCCATCACTCCCCTATCAGTGATTCCTCTTTCTCCATCTTTTATTGGCCTCTTACTCACCCTGCCTCCTAGTTCCCACTCTCCTTTCCCCCATCTCCTATCCCTTTTGTCATTCTTTCCTACCCTCGGTCTCTCCTTCCTCCCTCTTCATTCTTGCTGCTTCCCTTCCATTCTTCTCCCTTTTCCCCTTCTCCACTTCCGTCCTCTCTCCTCCCTTTTCTTCTTCTTCTTTGTCTTCCTTTCCACAATCATAATAGCCTATACTTTTATATACTACAGGATCAGATCTTGACTTCTCTAAGGTGTTCAGCAAAGGAGATTAATTTTATCTGCTCTGATTAATTTGATGTTATGGAAAAAGAATCCTCTAGATGTCATAGAAACACCCTTCCCTCCCCCACGTACATTAAATAATTTACTAGTAATTCTTCTGGGTTTTTTTTTGGGGGGGAAACTGGGGGCTTGAACCCAGAGACATTTTACCTCTGAGGTACACCCCCCTATTTTATTTTTTATTTTGAAACAGGGTCTTACAAAGTTACTGAGGGCCTTGCTAAGTTGCTGAGGCTAGCCTTGAACCTGTGATCCTCCTGTCTTAGCCTCCCAAGTACTGGGATTACAGGCATGCACCACTGTGCCCAGCTTAGTAATTCTTTTAAAAGACCAAAAAGATGTCTATGCAACAAAATATGAACATTGTCTATTTATTGATAGTGGAAATTATGGGCAGTTTTTATGTTCTTTGTGCTTTTGTATTTTTCCTATTTTCCAAAATGTCTCTATTATAAATGCTGTTTTTAAAAAATCAATTGATCTTTCTTTGCTCAACCCTCAGCAGATTCTTATTTAAGGAGAGTAAGTAACAATGACAACAACAACAATAATAATAATAATCAAATTTGATCTTTTAATGAATATGAATTTGGTTTGCTATTTTTTTCTTTTTTTTGCGGTACTGGGGATTGAACCCGGGGCATTCTACCTCTGAGCTACACCCCCAGCCCTATTTTTTATCCTTTATTTTGAAACAGGGTCTCACTAAGTTGCAGAGGGCCTCACTAAGTAGCTGAGGCTGGCGGCAGACCCAGATCCTACGGTCTCAGCCTCCCAAGTACTGGAATTACAAGCGTGCACCACCATGCCCGGCTGGGTTTGCTATTTTGATGTTCAGTTTTCCAAATACCCTCAACTTTCAAAATGGTGGCCCTTTGGACCACAGCATTAAGCTTTAAGCTCATTCATATTATCATAACACAGGATAGATATTAGATACAAGTAAGGCTTAAACTCTTAAGTCATATATGTTCTTTTCTGCCTTTCCCTATCCTCCCCAAAACTTAGTAGCTTTTTGTTTGATTTGGTTTTGTCTGTAATATTTTTATGCTATGAAAGTGCTTAGTCAAATAGACTTGGCTTTTTCCCCCCTCCCTGTACTGGGGATTGGGCCCTAGGGTGCTGTACCACAGATCTACATCCCCAGCCCTTTTTTTTATTTTGAGGCAGAATTTTGCTAACTTGCCAAGGCTGTCCTCAACCTTGGGATCCTCAAACCTCAGCCTCCCAAGAAGCTGGGATTACAGCTGTGCACCACACCATACCCAACTTACTTGGCAATTAGTAGACTGTTTTCTTGAGCAGCAATTCTGTTATACTCATTGTTACACCTTGTCTATTATACTTGGGTTATAAAAAGCATAACATAAGCCAGGTGTGGTGGCACATGCATATAATCCCAGTACTTGGGAGGCTGAGATGGAAGAACCGCAGGTTCAAGGCCAGCCTCAGCAACTTAGCGAGGTCTTCAGCAACTTAGTGAGACCCTGTTTCCAAATAAAAGATAAAAAGGGCTGGGGTGTAGCTTGGAAGTAGAATGTTCCTGGATTCCATCGGAAGGGAGGGAGGAAGGAGAAAGGAAGGGAAGGAGGAAACATTCGTGCCATGCCAACTCTGCCACAGTTAAATGTTAAAATTCCAAGCTCAGATTCAAATTTGACCAGAAAGATAACATTCATCAGACTTTCTGGATTGACTTTTAGCCTAGGTGTGGATTGTAAGGCTAGGTGAAGTGTTCTGGTTTCTCATTTTCTAGCTATATTGCACTCATTGTTTCACAATGGGTTAACTGGTATAGTTAGTAAATGGTTTTCTAGCTGTAGAAGTTTTTGAAACAAGATCTAGGAATTCTGCAGATAATTGAATTCTTCAGGCATGGACCCATTGGTCATTGAAAGAATTTGAATGAGCAAAATTCTCTTGCTTTGCTCCTATAGTTCATAGAGTGTTTTAGAAAGCCGGAGTTATTTTAAAGAGGATTTTATGTCTATTTATGCTGGTTGAACATTTTATATGATAAACATGACATCTTAAGAGATCTTACACAACATATTTTGTCCCTTGTGGTGCCCTTCTCCCTGTTTTTTTCTTCTCTTGCTTCCCCAAGTCTGTAACACTAGTGTTTTTGTCCCCCACTTTTTTTGTTTCCATCTCATGAGCAAAGTTTGAACAGTATGTAGAAAGTTAACTGCCTGGAGTCTTTTAAATATAAGTAACACGCAACCAGTAATAAGCTGTCGGTTGTGTGTTTTTTTTTTTTTTTTTTTTTTTTTTTTTTTTTTTTTTTTTTTTTTTTTTTTTTGCTGCCTGCAAAGAAACATAAACACAGCGCTCATTTCTGGCAGGTTTTTACTGTCAGAGTTTCTCCTATTATATTTATCTTACAATTTGCCAGGGGGTGAAGTTATTAAGTTTTAGCAGCAGCCATCGATCAAGTTCACAAGTTAACACGATAAAGGCTCTGTGCCGCTCCGATCCGGGGAAATGATGATCCTCACTCGGTAATTAACTAAATGAGAAAGTTAAATCTTACTTGAGAGCTGGGAGAGATGAAAGAGAGGTGTTTGTCAGTTTCTCAGTGGAAATTAGAAGCAGTTTTCTGCAATTCCCTAAGCTGCTGCTCTGTCATATTTTACATAAGCACTGGGAAAACGTCTTGTAATTAGTGCTGTCATGGAGGATTTTTTTTTTCCTGCTGAAGGATGTTGGAATAATTCATTAGATTATCAAGAAAGGCTTGTGTCCTGAAATGATTAGCACAGTGAAATTTAAACCATTAACGATAACAAGTTTAGAGCTTGCTGCAGTGCAGAGGCACCCGGGGTATGTCTGTGCCTATTTCAATCATTTCTTATAATTAAACATTATGTCCTTTTTTTTCCCCCCTTCACTAGGACCCATCCAAAATTCCTTTTAAGGTGGCACTGTCTACATCAGTGGGTTTACCAGCCTTGGAGGTGTGTGTAGTTAGTAGCTATAATAATGCAGCAGTAAATTAAACTGCTGTGAGTTTCTTGGTTTAGAACAAAAGAACCTATCACCCTGGAAGCTATAAAGTTGCATGAGGGAGCCCACTAAAGAAACAAGAGTCTCCGTTTTGAAACCTAAACATGTTAAATGATTTATCTTGTCCCTTTAACTACATGAAAAATCAGAAAGTCAAAATGGCTTTGTTTTGACCTTGGTGAATTTTATATAGGGCTTTTCCCATAGTTAGTAAATAGGAAAAAAGATTGGCAAGTGTCTAGTCTTTAAATAATCATATATATATAGGGATATTGTGAGTACATTTTCTAGTGAGTTTTATTTAGAAGAATTGGAATGATGGCAAGCTTTTTGTTGTTGTTTTTGGTTATTAGAAATCAGTCAGATTCATAATGTGAACTTTCTCTCTGCTGACAAATCTGCCCCTTCCTGTCTTCCACATTCACTAATCAGATCTGACATATTTATGAGTTCACCTAATATGTAATCATATTTAGTAGAAGCTGTTCAAATATTAATGCAATAATTCCACTGAGAAATGTGATGTTTACTTCTGTTGAAATGTATGCCCCATTCTATATGTTCAGCCATCATTTTTTTTTTTTCATTTGGAGTCCCACTCCCCACTCTACCCCAACAAAGATAAAGGACTACTTTTTGGTCAATTAACTTATGAGGTGTTTTGTTGTTGTTGCTGCTATTGCTGGTGTTGTGATCCTGGGACCCAGCCCAGGGCCTCTCATGTACTAGGCAATCCCTATTCCACTGAGCTACACTGCTAGCCCTTAGAAAGTTTTGTTTGTTTTTGGTTTGGGGGTTTTATTTGGGGGGAGACCTGGGGATTGGACCCAGGAGCGTTCTACCTCTTAGCTACATTCCCCATTCCTATTTTATTTTTTATTTTGAAACAGGGTTTCACTGAATTGTTGAAGCTGGCCTCAAACCTGCCATCTTCAGCCTCCTAAGTACTGGGATTATAGGTGTGCACAACCACACCTGGCTCAAAGTTTTGTTGTTGTTTTTTTTCCTTTGGTTCCAGGGGATGAACTGAGAGGCACTCTACCTCCAAACTACACCCCCAGCCCTTTATTTTTTTTCTTTTGAAACAGGATCTCACTGGTTTGCTGAGATTCTCACTACATTTCTGAGGCTATCCTCGAACCTGCGATTCTCCTGTCCCAGCCTCCCAAGTACTGGGATTACAGGTGTGCTCCACCACTCCTGGCTTTAAGGTGTTTTTTTTGAAGAACTAAAAATTAGAATGTTGAAAGTTATAATTCCACTTCGGAGCATTCATTACTGTTTCTCTGCTTGTTCAATTTATGGACAAATTCTTTAAATTTCTCATGAAATCTCCTTGTTAAAAGATGCCCAAGTGCCAACAGATTCCTTTTGTTTTCTACTTCAGCCCTTTGGGATTTCTAGAGCTGTTCAGGGTCTCCCTGCTATCAGTGTCTCCTTCCCTACGTATGTTTACTTGTCCCTCTTTTCATCCTAATGGAAATGTAGACAATCTCATTTCTTCTGAATTCAACCAAGACAATGATTACTTTTTTCTAAATGGTGCTTTTACGAAGAAATCAAGGGAAAGTTATAGGGGGGAAAAAAAACTTGAGAAAGTCAATGTTTTTGGACTGTTGTTTTGATAAAGGCTGGCAGTAGCCTAGTGAGAATATAGTATACACCTTTAAAAATCTTTCCCTAAGCCGGGCGTGTTGGTGCACCCTTGTAATCCCAGTACTTTGGGAGGCGGAGACTGGAGGATCCGGTTCACAGCCAGCCTCTGCGCGCTCTCTCTCTCTCTCTCTCTCTCCCTCTCTCTGTCTCTCTCTCTCTATCTCTACTTGGTGAGGCCCTCCACAACTTCGTGAGACCCGGTTTCAAAATAAAGTATAAAAAATAGGGCTGGGGGCGTAGGCGCGGAGGTAGAATGCCCCTGCGTTCAATCCCCGGTACCGCAAAAAAAAAAAAAAAAAAATCTCTCCCTATGCTGGGCACAGTGGGGCACACACCTGTAATCCCAGTACTTGGGAGGCTGAGACAGGAGGGTTGCAGGCTGGAGGACAGCCTCCGCAATGCAGTGAGACTCTCAGCAACCTAATAAGACTATTTCAAAAGAAAAAATAAAAAGGTCTGGGGGTGTAGCTCAGAGGTAGAATGCCCTGGGTTAAATCCCCAGTACCTCCCCCCCACACACACACACACAAAATCTCTTTTCTCTCTCAAACCTCTGGCAAATTTTGCTTTGTTTCTCTTAGCCACAGTAGTAAGAAACCTGATTTTGATCCCATCCGGGTTAATGAACCAGACAAAATATATAAAAGTTCAGCCCTAAAGAAAAAATAAATCATTATACTAAAATAAATGTTTTGTTTTTGGGTTTTTTTTTTGTGGTACTGGGGATTGAACCCAGGGGCATTCTACCTTCCAAGCTACACCTCCAGCCCTATTTTTTATTCTTTATTTTAAAACAGAGTCTCACTAAATTGCAGAGGACCTCACTAAGTAGCTGAGGCTGGCCAGGAACCCGGATCCTCCTGACTCCACCTCCCAAGTACTGGGATTATAAGCCCGGCCTAAAATAAATGTATATTATAACCCTGACTTATAATTCTCAATGGGCCCTTCTTCCTCCTCTTTTATTAGAAGTAAAATATCTTTCTTTCTTTTTTTTTTTTTTTTTTTGCGGTACCGGGGATTGAACCCAGGGGCATTCTACCTCTGGGCTAAATCCCCAGCCCCATTTTTTATTCTTTATTTGGAAACAGGGTCTCACTAAATTGCGGAGGGCCTCACTAAGTAGCTGAGGCTGGCCGTGAACCCGGATCCTCCTGTCTCAGCCTCCCAAGTACTGGAATTACAAGCATGCGCCACCACGCCCGGCAAAATATCTTTTCTTCTAAACATTTCCTTATCTCCACCTTTTAATCCTAGCCATGATCACCCGGATGCCTGGATTATCTATCTTCTAGTTGGTCTTCCTTCCTCTATTCATGAAACTTGCTCTTGTTACCTCTTCGTTATTTCCCTAGCCTCTGGTCAGTTCTCTGGGTGGCAGTTTGTATCAGTATTTCTAAGGTACAAATTGGATGATGTCATACTTAACTCCTTCAAGCCTACAGGGGTTCTCCTTTATACCTCAAATGAAATTCAAATTCCTTACCATGGCCCAGAAGGCCTTTAGCACCTGGTCCAAGAGTACCTCATTTGTCACCACTTTCCCCTTATTATTCATCCTGCCTCAGCCAACCTGGCCTTCTTTCTCTTTCACTTGAACACATCTTTGCACTTCCTCTTCCTTCTGCCTGGAAGGCTCTTCCCCTAGGTCTTCACAAGTCTGACTCTCATCATGCAGACCTTAGCTCAAATATCACCTCCTTTAATTACTTTTGACCATCCCAATTAAAGTAGGGTGCACTATTCACTCCCTATTTATCTTCTGTTGTTTTTTCTTACAGTCCATATTGGTTTCTGAAATTAACATATTTCTTCTATGTACTCTTCCCCAGAGAAGGCAAAAACCTGTGTGCCTGCAGTTTCCCTAGCACCTAGTAAAGTGCCCAACACAGAGTAGTCACTCTAACTGGTAGTTGGCTGATTGATAATGCTCAGGTTCCAACCTTGATCAAAACTCTTTTCCTATCCCTCCTAGTGCATCCTCATCTCCAGTACAACCCTTGCTCTTTTTTTTTTTTTTTTTTTTTTTTTTTTTTTGGTGGTACTGGGGATTGAACTTGAACCCAGGGGCAGTCTACCTCCAAGATATACCCCAGCCCTTTTTTTATTTTAATTTTTGTTGTTGTTTTAAAACAGGGTTTCTCTAGGTTGCTGAGAGTCTCACTACTTACTGAGGCTATCCTCAAACCTGCAATCCTCCTGTCTCAGCCTCCCAAGTACTGGGATTGCGGGTGTGCGCCACCACACCGGCCCCTTGCTCATTTTATTCCAAAATCAATTCATCACCTTAATAATTATATCCTCTTTGCCCTACCATAGTTTTCAATGCTAGAGGCTTTTTCAAATCCAAATGGAATCCTCAGGTGTCCTTTATCATTTGCATCTTGCTAGTCCTTACAACCCCCATTCCAAATGGTACCCTGTATCAGGAACATTTTTCTTTTTCTATTTACCACACCCTTCCTTTTGGTTAAAGCAAGGTTTGCATGCAAACTGGAAACATCTGTCATTTCTCCACCAACTTCAAACAGCCCATGATGTATTTTCCAACCTATACATAATATAGACAGCATATTTCATGTTTACAGTGGTGGTTAGGCCAGCTGGTATCTGCAAGTATATATTTTCCCCTCCTATAGCTTCAGGCAAATTCATGATAATTTTGAAAGTGGTACATGTGTTTTCAAAGGGGAAGAATGTTGGCCCTTAGCCTTTGAGGACTAAACTGTAGGACAGTCCTATAAATACTTAACTCCTTTCATTTTGTGTGCTTGTCACCTGACAACTTGGCTTGTCTGCTTCCCTACCTGCTTTTTCTCCTCCTCCTCCTCCTCCTCCTCCTCCTTTTCCTCCTCCTTCTTCTTCTTCTTTTTTTTTTTTTTTTTTTAGTGCTAGGGGTTGAATCCAGGGGTGTTCTACCTCTGAGCTACACCCCCAGCCCTATTTTTTTTTTATTTTGAAACAGAGTCTCACTAAGTTGCTGAGATTGGCTGCAAACCTGTGATCCTCCTGTCTCAGCCTCCCAAATACTGGAATCACAGGCGTGCACCACCACACCCAGCTCCTCCTTTCTTTCACAACTGTTCACTGTAGTCAGAAAAGCTAAAGAAGAGATGTGCAGGGGTGGCAGAAAATTAGAATTAGCATTAAAACGAGGCTCTTTGTCAGCTTTCCTAGACATTTGAACAGTAGTGGTTGAGTCACCTAACTCTTTGGAAAGCCAAGCCAGTTCTACCACCACCAGTAACCATTGCCCACTCTCCCATACACTCTAATATACAACCTTTTGGTTTTTTAAATAATAGAACTTTCTCACTGTTCCCTTGAGGATTTTCAGAGATTCTCAAATTTAAATTCTGCTGTATTTACTTAGATGTTCATAGAATGATCTGTGTGGGAGAATGGTAGAAGGAAGAGGCTTGAAAACATGTAATGTCTTAGTCAAATAAAATTATTACAGTGGCACTAAGGATATAGTCCAATGAATTCTGTCAGTTGTATATGCTTATATAACAGTCAAGATATAGATCATTTATGTTCCAAATGTTCCGCCCTTCTCCAGGCACCCCCCTACCCCATCCAGCTCAAAGCAACCACTGATCTGTTTTTATCACTAAATTTAGATTTTTTTTCCTAGAGTTACATATAAGTAGAATCACAAAGTATATACTCTTTTGTGACTGGCATTTTTCACTGTCAGGCAAATAAATACTTAAAGAATAGAATTGCTGAATCATAGCCTAAGTATATGTTTAACTAAAAAAAAAAAACAACAACCTGTTTTCCAAAGTGGCTGTACCAGTAAACATGATTTTAATTTGCATTACCATAGTGACTAATAATGTTGAACATTTTTTCATATGATTATTGGCCTTCCATGGATTCTGTGTGTGTATGTTGTGTGTGCAGAGTATATTCAAATTTTTTGCCTGTTTAAAAGAAAAACAAGAGCTGGGTGCGGTTGCTCACGCTTGTAATCCCAGTACTTGGGAGGCCGAGACAGGAGGATTGCAGGTTTGAGGACAACCTCAGCAAGTAGTGAGACTCTCATCAGCCTAGCGAGATGTTTCAAAATAAAATCTGACCCTAGACTCTGTTTCAAAATAAAAATTAAAAGCAGGGATGGGGGTGTAGCTCGGAGGTAGAATGCCCCTGGGTTCAATCCCCAGTACACCAAAAAGAGAGAGAGAGAGAGAGAGAGAGAGAGAGAGAGAGGAAGAAAGGTTTTTTTTAATTTGGCAAAAAAAAGCAGAGTTAGGTATTTCCTATTATTGAGCTCTAAGAGTTCCTTATGTATTCTAAATACAAGTCTTTTGTCAAATATATTCATTGCCAATATTTCTCCCAGATTATGCTTTTTAAAATCCTGTTTGTGGCCAGCCTCAGCAACTTAGTGAGGCTCTGTTTCCAAATAAAATAGGACTGGGGGGTGGGGGGGTAAGCTCAGATGTAGAATGCCCCTGGGTTCAATCCCCAGTACCACCAAAAAAAAAAAATCCCGTTTCTTTTGAAAATGAGAACTTTTATATTTTGTCACATACCAATTTATCAAGTTTTTTTCTTTCATTAAAAAAAGTTTGCCGGGCGTGGTGGCGCACGCTTGTAATCCTAATACTTGGGAGGCGGAGACCGGAGGATCCGGGTTTGCGGCCAGCCTCAGCTACTTAGTGAGGCCCTCCGCAACTTCGTGAGACCTGGTTTCAAAATAAAGGATAAAAAATAGGGCAGGGGTGTAGCTCCCCGTACCGCAAAAAAAAAAAAAAGTTCCTGTGCTTTTGTGCTCTATGTAAATGTTTGCCTATCTCAAGGACACTAAGATTTTCTCCTGCATTTTCTTCTAGAAGTTTTCTAGTTTTAGCTTCTATATATAGTTCTTGGATCCAGTTAATTTAATTTTTATATATGGTGTGGGTAAGGAACCCAGGGGCGTTCTACCTCCGAGCTACACCCCCGGCCCTATTTTTTTTATACTTTATTTTGAAACAGGGTCTCACAAAGTTGCGGAGGGCCTCACTAAGTAGCTGAGGCTGGCTGTGAACCCGGATTCTCTGGTCTCCGCCTCCCAAGTACTGGGATTACAAGTGCGCCACCACACCCGGCTCTCTTTTTTTTCTATATGGATATCCATCTGTTTCAACATCATTTGTTGAAAAGGCTATCCTTTCCCCCATTGAATTATCTTAGTACCTTTCTCAAAAATCAATTGGCAGCTGGGCATGGTGGCGCACGCTTGTAATTCTAGTACTTGGGAGACTGAGACAGGAGGATCCGGGTTCATGGCCAGCCTCAGCTACTTAGTGAGGCCCTCCACAACTTAGTGAGACCCTGTTTTAAAAAATAAAGAAGAAAAAATAGGGCTGGGGGTGTAGCCCGGAGGTAGAATGCCCCTGGGTTCAGTTCCCAGCACCACAAAAAAAAAAAAAATCAATTGGCAAGCCGGGCATGGTGGCTTCTAATCCCAGTACATGGGAGGCTGAGACAGGAGGATCACAGGTTCACGGCCAGCCTCAGCTACTTAGGTTCTCCGCAACTTACTTAATGAGACCCTGTTTCAAAACAAGAAGTAAAATAGGGCTGGGGATGTAGCTCGGAGGTAGAATGCCCCTGGGTTCAACCCCCAGCACCAAAAAAAAAAAAAAAAAAATCAATTGGCAATATGGGAGTTTGTTATGGACTTTATTCTGGTTCATTAATCTCTACTTTTCTCCTTACACTCAAACCACATTATCTTGATTACTTTTGCACATCTTGAAATTCAGTAATATGAGTCCTCCATCTTCTTTATATTTTTCAAGAATATGTTGGCTAAGTTTAGGTCCTTTGCATTTCTATACAAAATTTTTAAATCACTGTGTCTATTTGCCTGCTGAGATTTTGATTGATATTGTACTAACTCTGTAGATCAATTTGGAAAAAATGAACATCTTAACAATATTGAATCCAATTTATGAACATAATATATCTCTCCATTTATTTAAATCTTTAAAAATTTTTCTGTAGCAATGTTTTATAGTTTATAGGTATTATACATTTTGTCAAATTTATTCCTAAATACTATGTGTATTTTTGTGCACATGGTTTTCAAAAATAATTTTCTTAAACAATGAAATGAATGTAATTGTTACTCTTAGGGTGGCTAGCAACCTGAAAAGGGACAAAAGGGGACCTTTTGAGGTTTGGGATGGTCCATTTCTTGATGTGGATGCTGGCTACATGGGTATGTTCACCTCATGAAAATTCATTGAGCTATGCACGTAAGATTATGCCATTTTATATATGTCATATTTCAATAAAACCTAAAATGGAAAAGTACATATGACATAGTGAAAAAGAGAAAGCCCAACTCCAACAGTGTCATAGGTTCATTAAGAGTGTTGGTTTAGGGCTGGCCATGTGGGTCAGTTTTGGAGCACTTGCCTAGCATGCGGGTGGCCCCTGGCTCAGTTCCTAGCACCCCTCCCACAAAAAAAAAAGGAGGTTGATTTATTGAGCCCTGTGTGCTAGGTGATGTGCTAAGCATGCTTTCTATACGTTTTTAAAATTTGATCCTCACAAAAGCCTAATGAAATAGGTCCTATTATTCTTCATTTTACCAATGAGGGAAACAGAGACATGGAAAGATCAAATTACTTATTCCACCAAAAAAATTATTTATTCCACGTCACACATTCCAAATTTGAGGAACTAGAATTTGAGACTAGGCCTTTTACTCCAGGGCCAAAACTTTTAAAACAACTGCAAAAAAGGAAGGAAGGAAGGGAGGGAGGGAGGCAGGGAGGGAGGGAAGGAGGCAGGGAGGGAGGGGAAATACTCTTGTTTCCTAGGCTGTGGTGACTTTCAGAATGTAGTACCAACCAGAACAGCCCAAAACCATTGGTAGAAACATGAAGTCTCAGTTTATTTTTTATTTCTAGTAGCCAAATATTTTAAATTCCATTAATGATTCGAACATTGAAAGTATAAGAACATCTCAACCAGGTGTGGTGGCACACACCTGTAATCACAGTACTTGAGAGGCTGAAACAGGAGGATTGTGGTTTAAGACCAACCTCAGCAACTTAGTAAGACTTTCAGCAACCTAGTGAGATCCTATTTCAAAACAAAAAATAAAAAGGGATGGGGGTATAGCTCAGAGGTAGCATGCCCCTGAGTTCAATCCCCAGTACCAAAAGAAAAAAAGGAGGGGAAGGAGGGAGGGAAAGAAAGAAAGAAAAGAGACTATCTCAACTGAATGTTAGCTCCTGTAGTAGGATAACCAAACTTAAGTCCTTAGGTAGGTTTTTGTTTTTGTTTTTGTTTTGTGGTGCTGGGGATAGAACACAGGGACATTCTGCCTTTGAGCTACACCCCCAGCCCTATTTTGTTATCTTATTTAGAAACAGGGTCTCACTAAGTTGCAGAGGGCCTCACTAAGTTGCTGAGGTTGGCCACAAACCTGCCATCCTCCTGTCTTAGCCTCCCAAGTACTGGGATTACAAGCCTATGCTACTACTCCCAGTTTAGGTAGTTTTTCTAATAGGCTAAAGGCATTACTCTCCATAATTATAGAAATGTCTGGATTATTTAAAGTATAAATTGAATCATTTCATTAACTTGCTGATTTCTATTCCTTGTTACTGGCATTTCTGATCTTTAACCATAAAACATTATTCAGGTAGCACCCTTTTAAACAGGGTCTTGCTAAATGACCTCACCAGTGTAAGTTGCTGAGGTCGGCCTCAAACTTGCAATCCTCCTGTCTCAGCCTCCCAAGTACTGGGATTACAGGTGTGTGCCATCACATCACCACATCCAGCTCCATTTCCATCTTTTAAAAAACAAAGAGCTCTCTCTCTCTCTCTCTCCCTGTCTGTCTCTCTCTCTTTCTCTCTCTCTCTCTCCCTGTCTCTCTCTCTCTCTCTCTCTCTCTCTCTCTCTCTCTCTCTCTCTACTTAGTGAGGCCCTCCGCAACTTCGTGAGACCCGGTTTCAAAAATAAAGTATAAAAAATAGAGCCGGGGGTGTAGCGCGGAGGTAGAACGCCCCTGCGTTCAATCCCCGGTACTGCAAAAAAAAAAAAACAAACAAAGAGCTTATAGATAAACAAGATGAGTGGGGGGTTTGGCTGTTGGGATGAGGAGTGGCATATGGTCACTTATAAACCCACCTATTTGTTAGCTCTCTAAATCTTACTCCACATTTGATGAGTTTCCCTTGGCGGAGATGCAAACAAATAACCTACACAGAAAGTAGCCGCGAAGTCCCTAAAGGCCTGTGTCCAACAAGGTTCTTATTAATCATATTTAGCCTATATTATAGACAACAGTGGCATTTGTGCTACAAAAACTCCAATTCTGCACACCAGGGCTTGCTGTTTACAGGTGTCAGCTCATTCCTTGTAAACAGAATGGCTTAATGCCATTTTTGAACATTCACTTTCAGCTCTGTATCAGGTACCACTTGCAAAGAGGACTGCATAGAGGATTTAACATTTAGAAAATAAGGCAAACCAGTGCCTTAAATAGAGAAGTAGGTTATCCAAATTTGGTAGTTTAATGGTATATTTGGCATGTATAGGCAGGGATGAACTAGATAGTAACATGGGTCTCCTTGTCAAATTGGGGTTGCCTCAGGCAAATATGCCAAAGATCCATCAAATTTCTTTGAAAGTACCCAGTTGTACTAACTTGTGGTTTTCCTCTATAGAAAAAGTATACTTTAGCCAGGTGTGGTGGCGCATGCTTGTAATCCCAGTATTTGGGAGGCTGAGACAGGAGGATCACAGGTTTGAAGCCAACCTTGGCAACTTAGCAAGACACTCCGCAACTTAGTGAGACCCTGTTTCAAAATAAGAAATAAATCAGGCAGGGGGTGTAGCTCAGAGGTAGAATGCCTCTAGGTTCAATCCCCAGAACCACACATACGAGCGAGCAAGAGAGAGAGAGAGAGGGGAGAGAGAGAGAGAGAGAAAGGAACAAGAGAGGGCATACTTTCTTCAGCAAAAAGCTTCTGTTGATTTCTAAATCTTCTCCCTGTGTCCCCCAGCTTCAAACATGGTTGTGATCCTTGTCTCCTTTTCTCATACCCATATCCAATCTATCAGAAAATTCATTTGCATCTGCCTTACAAAATGTTCACATAATCCCAATTATTTCTCACCTAATTATTTCTCTTCGTATCTGACACTCTAGTCCAAAAGATTATCTCTTCCATTGACTGTTGAAGTGGTCTCTTTATTGGCCTGCAATGTCCTTTTCTGTCCTGAGTCTGTTCTCTACATAGCAGGGGTCCTCCCATGCTTGTGTCACTCTAGTGCTTCTGAGTGCTCCCCGTGGCCTCTCCCTCTACATAGCTTCTCATCTTCTACACCTCTCTCTCTCTCTCTCTGGCAGGATAGCCTGAGTTTCTTTTGTGGTGGCCCAAGGCACTAAGAAGTAAGCAGAAGCTGTGTAGGCTTAGAAGCCCCAGAATGTGACTATCTTCACATTCTGTAAGTCACAGACCAGATTCAAAGAATAGGGCATAAATTCTACTCTTGATGGGAGCAGTGACATTCATGTAGAGCATAGATTCCCAAATTTATTAGCTTACTGTCCTTTTTTCAGAAAAAAAAATTTACTAAGGTTCCCCTAGGCACTTCCAACACCATCTTATTTTATTTAACACCCCAGTTCCACCCAAGGCGACAACCATCCCCTGAATAATTCCAGCATGCCTCCCTTTAAGGCAGTATCACAGACTTTTGGACTCAATGATAGAGGAAGGGCTAGAATTGTTTGGGGACATGTTTGGAGATTAGCTACCAACCACTGGAGTGACCCAGGTAATAAGGCTCAGACTGCTTCTGCAACCTTATTTCTCCTTACTCACTTGATTCCAGCCACATCAGACCCTCTTGCCCCTTGAGTCTGCCAGACAGACTGCCTCCCAGGACCTTTGCTTTCAAAATTCCCATTGCCTAGACCATTCTTTCCCCATGTCACAAAATGTCTAGTTCCCTCATTTGTTTTATGTCTCAGTTCAAATGTCACCTGTTTAGGAAAACTATCTCTGACCAGGTAGCTTAAATAACCACATCATTTTTTTAATTGAAGTATAACAAATTATCACAAACGTAGCAAGTTAAAACAACACCTATTTATTAGCTTATAGTTTTGTGGGTCAGAAGTCTGGCCCTGCGTGACTGTGTTCTCTGCTCAAGGTATCACAAGGCTGAAATCAGTCAAGGGGTTGGCTGAGCTGAGTTCTTATCTGGAAGCTCTGGGGGAAGATCCTCTTCTCAGCTCATTCTTGTTTGACTGTGTCAGTTCCTTGCCACTGTAGACCAGAAGACTTCATTTCCTTACTGTCTGTCAGCTGGGGGCTACTCTCAACTAGAAACTGGCCGTATTCTACTTGCCACATGTCCCCCTTCCTCTTCTGCAACCAGTTAGAGAAAACTCTGCATTAAAAAAAAAAGCCTCGTGTGATTAGGTCAGGCCCACATGAGTAATCTTACTATCTTAAGGTCAGTTGATTTGGGTTCTTACTTTAATTACAGCAGTACCTACATTTCTGTTTGTTTGAACAGCTAAGGGAAAGATATGTGTATAACAGGGACCAAGAATGTTGGGGGACCTGCTTGGAATTTTGCCCTTCATCATAACATACACTTCTTTCTGCCCCCCTTATCCTGCTTTATTTTTCTTCACAAAGCTACCTACATTATATTTTCTATTTATTTGCTTATGTTTTTGTGTGTTTTTTTGCAGTACTGGGGATTGAACCCAGGGGCATTCTACCTCCGATCTACACCCCCAGCCCTATTTTTTATTCTTCATTTTGAAATAGGGTCTCACTAAGTTGCGGAGGGCCTCACTAAGTAGCTGAGGCTGGCCGCGAACCTGCGATCCTCCTGTCTCAGCCTCCCAAGTATTAGGATTACAAGCGTGCGCCACCACGCCCGGCTTTGCTTATGTTTTGATTGTGTCTCCTAATCTAGATTTTATGTTCATGATGATAGAGACTGTGTCATTTTTGTTCATCATTGTATTCCTAGCACCAAGGACAGTGTTTGTCACAGTATAAATGTTCAGTAAATACTTACCGAATGAATCAATTAATAAAAAGGAGCTGGGCGCGTTGTCACACACCTGTAATCCTAGTACTTGGGAGCTTGAGACAGAACTATCGCAAGTTTGAGGCCGGCCTCACCAATTTAGCGAGACCCTGTATCATAATAAAATAGGGCTGGGGATATAGCTCAGAGTAGAATGCCCCTCTACCTTCTATACCATCCCCGGTACCACCAAAAAAAAAAAAAAAAGGTTATGAGCAAGTAATTGTCTAAGTTCCAATAACTGCTATATGTAAGAAAAAGCAAGTTTGCTCTTTTTACTTGTTAATAATAATATTGTGCTTTCAGTTTTCATCTGTGTGTTTCCCAAGAAGAAGATTGTCTTCCTGTGAACTTTCAGAAATGGATACTTAGCCTTCCTGTACCTGATTTACCACCTTACTATGGTATTTCTCTGGCTTTCCATGCAATCATGGTTCATAAATGCCCAGTACTACCAAAATAAGAGAGTGGGCTCAATCATAAAAACTAAGATAGCATGCCAGACCAGAAAATTATAGATATTTTCCTTATTTTCAATACTTACTGTTACATTTCCTTTAATCCTCCCATCTACAGACAAAACTCACCAATGGCACTTCCAGCATGATTGTGCCCAAGCAACGGAAACTATCAGCAAGCTATGAAAAAGAAAAGGAACTGTGTGTCAAATATTTTGAGCAGTGGTCAGAGTCCGATCAAGTGGAATTTGTGGAACATCTTATATCCCAAATGTGTCATTACCAACATGGACACATAAACTCATATCTTAAACCTATGTTGCAAAGGGATTTCATAACTGCTCTGCCAGGTATGTGTACGTGTATTTGCAAACCATTAATATGCTATAGAACTGGATCTTCAGCCTAAAATATCTCTTTTTAAAAGTCTTCATTGAGCCAGGCGTGGTGGCGCACACTTGTAATCCCAGTACTTGGGAAGCCGAAACAAAAGGATCACAGGTTTGGGGCCAGCCTCAGCTACTTGTGAGGCCCTCTGCAACTTAGTGTAACCCTGTTTCAAAATAAAGAATAAAATAAGGCTAGAGGTGTAGCTCAGAGGTAGAATGCCCCTGGGTTCAATCCCCAGTGCCACCAAAAAAAAAAAAGTCTTCGTTGGCTTGATTTTTACAAGTTGAGTCCTTTAGTTGCACCTTCTTGGTAAAAATGCAAGAAAAATAAAGCTCAAGAGAAATAGATGCCTTTTCCCCTTCTCCTTATCTTATGTCCTGCCCTTCACCCCCTCTTTACCCATATAAAACTTTTTTTAAGGTGTTATCTGGCTTGAGGTGTGTCTTATAATGTGTTTTAGTTTGGGCCAGGCGTAGTGGCGCACACTTGTAATCCCAGTCCTTGGAAGGCTGAGACTGGAGGATCGCAGGTTCACAGCCAGCCTCATCTACTTAGTGAGGCCCTCTGCAACGTAGCGAGACCCTATTTCAAAATAAAGAATAAAAAATAGGGCTGGGGGTATTGCTCGTAGGTAGAATGCCCCTGGGTTTGATCCCCAGTACTGCAAAAAAAAATAGTAATAATAATAATGTGTTTTAGTTTCAAGATACCTTATGGTTGGGGATGTAGCTCAGTGGTAGAGCACTTACCAGCATGTACACGGCTATGGATTTGATCCCCAGCAACACAAAGGGAAAAAAATAGTATGTTAATTTATGTTCTTGGATTGGATTTCTGGTGGATTTATCAACAGAATATTTAAATTCTAGGAATGAATAAGAAACTTTTTTTGAGTATTTTAGAAAAGAGGAGGAGCTGGAGATGCGGCTCAGTGACAGAGCACTTGCCTATCATGTGCGAAGCCCTGGGTTCCTCCCCAGCATTGAAAAAAAGAAGAATCTCTAGAAAGAAGGATATCTCAGGAGCCTCATTATGATGTTAAATATATATTTATATTCCAAATAGGGTACTTAATTTACTTTCTTTTGGAGGGTGCTGTGATTTTTCTGAATTCTAGGAAGTTTAGAAAATACAAAAGAGTATAAAATATAAAAATAAAATTTCCCAGAACTCCAGTATATTCTCTTATCTGGGTGTGGTGGCATACACCTATAATCCCAGTACTTGGGAGGCTGAGACAAGAGGATCGCAGGTTCATGGCCAGGCACACAATAACTTAGTGAGACCTTGTTTCAAGACAAAAAATAAAAAGGGCTGGGGGTATAGCTCAGAGGTAGAATGCCCCTGAGTTTAATCCCCATACCACGCCCCCCACACACACACACATATTCTCTTAGTGTATTTTCATTAGAAAAATATATTGTATGGCTGGGCGTGGTGGTGCACGCTTGTAATCCCAGTACTTGGGAGGCTGAGACAGAAGGATCACAGGTTTGCGGCCAGCCTCAGCTACTTAGTGAGACTCTCTGCAACTTAGTGAGACCCTGTTCCAAAATAAAGAAAAAAAAATAGTGCTGGGGGTGTAGCCTGGAGGTAGAATGCCCCTGAGTTCAATCCCCAGTACTGCAAAAAAAAGAAAGAAAGAAAAATACATTGTGTATTTTCCTAAATGTATGTTCTCTTAAAACATACTTTTTAGTTGTTCCATAATATTGCTGAGATTGGCCTCATGCCCATGACCCACCTGTCTCAGCCTCCCAAGTATTGGGATTACAGGTGCACCACCAAGCCCAGCTTCATAGTATTATTTACAGTGCTTTAAGGATTAACTTTAAGTGCATATTATTTAATCCCTTTAAAGAACATTTTGTAGCTTCAGGGGTTTTTTTACCTATCATAAACTATGCCATGGTAGACATCCTTCTACATTAATTGTGTGGGCATCCTAAGAAAACAGAAGCAGAATTACTATATAAAGAGTATCAGCTGGGCGTGGTGGCGCATGCTTGTAATCCCAGTACTTGGGATGCTGAGACCAGAGGATCCGGGTTCACAGCCAGCCTCAGCTACTTAGTGAGGCCCTCTGCAACTTAGTGAGACCCTGTTTCAAAATAAAGGATAAAAAATAGGGCTGGGGGTGTAGCTCAGAGGTAGAATGCCCCTGGGTTCCATCTCCAGTACCACACACACACACACAAAAGAGCATCAGCCAGGCAGGGTGGCACATGCCTGTAATTCCAGTACTTGGGAGGCTGAGACAGGAGGATTGCAGGTTTTCAGCCAGCCTCAGCTACTTAGTGAGGCTCTCGGCAATTTAGTGAGACCCTCTTTTAAAATAAAGAATAAAAATAGGGCTGGGGGTGTAGCTCGGAGGTAGAATGCCCCTGGGTTCCATCCCCAGTACCATAAAAATTTTAAAAATAAAAAATAAAAAAATAAAGGGCTAGGATGTAGCTCAGAGGTAGAATGCCCCTGGGTTCAATCCCATTACCATACACACAGCAAAAAGGAGTATGAAGCTGTGTGTGATGGCACACATCTATAATCCCTGTACTCAGGATGCTGAGACAGAAGGATTACAGATTTGTGTCCAGCCTTAGCAATTTAGCAAGACCCTGTTTCAAAAATAAAAAGGGATACGGGTGTAGCTTGAAAGAAGAATGCCCTTAGGTTCAATGCCCAAAACCTCAAAAAAAGAACATGAACATTTTTAATGTTTTTAGTACATACGACAAGCTGCCCTCTAAGAACAATATACCAATTTGTAGCCTCCTCAGAACTACATACTACTTACTCCCCCCAAAAAAAAATTTTTTTTTTGTTCTTCTAAAGTTGGAATTTAAATTGTCCTTTAGCCGGGCATGGTGGCGCACGCTTGTAATCCCAGTACTTGGGAGGCTGAGACAGGAGGATCTGGGTTCGCGGCTAGCCTCAGCTACTTAGCGAGGCCCTCCGCAACTTAGTGATACCCTGTTTCAAAATAAAGAATAAAAAATAGGGCTGGGGGTGTAGCTCGGAGGTAGAATGCCCCTGGGTTCAATCCCTAGTACCACAAAAATAAATAAATAAATTGTCCTTTAAATTAAGGAAATACTGGACTGGGGATGTGGCTCAGTGGGAGAATTTGCCTAGCATGGTTGAGGCTTTAAGTTTAATCCCCAGCAGCACAAAAACTAATAAAAAAGAAATACCTATTTATATGTTAAAAATAACCACTTTAAAACTAAATTTTACCTTTTTTTTCCCCCTTGCAATACTAGGGGCTTCACACATGCTAGGTAAGAACTCTACCACTGAGCTACATACCTAGCCCTTTGTATTTTATTTTGAGATAGGGCCTCACTAAGTTGCCCAGGCTTGCCTTGAACATGAGATTTTCTGCCTCCTGCCTCAGTCTCCCAAGTCACTGGGATTACAGGCATACGCCACCACTTCTGGCTTGTGTATTTTTTTAAATACAATGGATTTTTGCCCTCTCATAATTCATTGGATTTTGCTTTAGCCATAGGCAAACAGTTTTCTTTGTACAATTTGAGTGTACTATCATGTTCTCTCTAGTCACTGAGACTTGCTACTATTTCAAACATATACCACTAAGAATTGAACAGGAGTTGATTAGGCCTGCGTATTTTGCCTAATACTGGTCCTTAGTGTTTATCTGCTGACCAGTCTATGAGGTATTAAATCATCAGTCTAATGCTTTATGGCCATTTAAACTTACACACCTATAACATCTGGCTACATTCAGTAAACCAAACTACTTCCAAAAATGTCTATAATCCATTAATGTAATGGTTTTATTTGCAGTGTTAGGTGAAATTACTTCCAAAGACTTATTATAGGTACATATTAAATGGTCAGAAGCAATTTGATGGCAGCCATTAAAAACACAGCAATATCTTTTGGAAACTTGTAATGGTATAAAAGGTTTCAATATAAGATTCAGGAATTTGCCAGGTGCAGCGGTGTACAACTGCAATCCATGCCACTCTGGAGGCAGAGGCAGGAGAATAGAAAGTTTGAGGCCAGCCTGGGCAACTTAGCAAGACCCTATCTCAAAATTTAAAAACAAAAAGGTTGGAGGTATAGCATAGTGGCAGAATACCTCTGGGTTCAATATTTTTTTAAAATGTATATATGATTCAAGAATTCTATCTTTACTGTATTTTGCATGAAGAACTAATTATTATATCCTTAATTGGCTTATAGTCATGTTCCTTTAATAAGAATTAGATGATGGATGTCTCCATCTGCTTATGCTTAAATATGAACATGTGATGCCAGTCAAACAAGATCCATTTAATGCTTTCTTTCCGAAGTCTACTGAAAAATGTGACTAATATCCATACAGTTTTTATAATTAGAATAATGTTTAATAAGCATATTTGGATTGTTGCTAATGGCGTCCAAGTGTGCTCTGTGTGATTCAGGGGAAAGGCATAAAATGAAATGCAGTAGTCTCTCTCCTTTTAAGTTTATGCCTTCAGGAGACAGAGTCTGAAGGAATCCTTCCGATCTATTTAAGTCTTTAGAAAACCTCTGATAGCCGGGCGTGGTGGTGCACGCTTGTAATCCCAGTACTTTGGGAGGCAGAGACTGGAGGATCCGGGTTCGCGGCCAGCCTCAGCTCTCTTTCTCTCTCTCTCCCCCCCCCCTTAGTGAGGCCCTCTGCAACTTCATGAGACCCGGTTTCAAAATAAAGTATAAAAAATAGGGGCCGGGGGCGTAGCGCGGAGGTAGAACGCCCCCACGTTCAATCCCCAGAACCACAAAAAAAAAAAACCTCTGATATGTAACCTGTAAAGAGGAATAACTTTAAATGTTTTTGTCTCTTACTTGTAAACTTAGGACAGCAGCCAAAAGAAGGTTTATTAATACAATCATCCTATTTTTATAGGATCTTTTCCACTGAGGCCTCAGTATAGATTTGGGTGGTCGAAAACTTTAATTGGAAGCCTTCCAATTTACACCCACCAAGACCCACTCACCACTGTTTTCCTCTGCACATCCAAAATACTCTCTGAAATGCTAACCAAGCTATCTGTTGGTCTTGGATTTTTTTTTTTAGATCAACTGTCATTTAGGTTTTATAGCAGTAGCTATTCTCAAATAGTTTAAACAAATATTTCTGAAATTAAACTCATCCTTGAACTTAAACTGTCTTTCCTTTCAGGATGTTCCTGTACCTGTCTGTATTTTCTTCTTCTCTCCTTTCTGCATGCCCAAAATTCTATAACCCAGCACATTCTGACTTAGTGCCTCTCTCCCAGTACATTTAAAGGATATTTCTTTTACTGAATAGCTTTGGAACTGCAGCAGTAATAGAAACAGAATGAGAAATGGACCTAATATAGAGATTTGGGGGGGTCTGAATCACAGAGTTTGAGATGCCATCCATAGAACATCCCCTAGTGCTGAAATCCATATAGATAGATGTGAATTGTTTCCTGGAATCCTTTTTATTTTTAATGTCTTGGGGGTTTGCTGGTTGTTAGCTTTAACTTCCTTATCTAAAGGAAGATGGAAAATACTGTTCATTTCTGTAACCTTATGGAAAAATTATTGACACTCATTTTACCCAAGCCTCTGTTAGAAAAAGAAACTGGACTACACTAGGGACAGTGTGCCTTTGTAGCAGAGCAAGTACTGTTCTGTTTTAAAGGACCCTTTGTAAAAAATCACTCACCACCCCCTCTGTTCTTTTTCTTTGCCTCCTCCCCACTGAAGCTCGGGGATTGGATCATATTGCTGAGAACATTCTGTCATACTTGGATGCCAAATCACTATGTGCTGCTGAACTTGTATGCAAAGAATGGTACCGAGTGACGTCGGATGGCATGTTATGGAAGAAGCTCATCGAGAGAATGGTCAGGACAGATTCTCTGTGGAGAGGCCTAGCAGAACGAAGAGGGTGGTGAGGCTTTTAACTTTCTTCCTATTCCAGAGCTTCTGGACCTGACCATTTAGAATCACTGGAAGATTGTTGGGAACCAATGAGATCACTTATCACCTAATATAGTGATTTTGCTAGTTTGTAACTAAAAATGTAAAGAATGTACTCAGCAGTTTTTCTTCTGACTAGTCACTCATAAAATGAAATAATAAAGCCGGGCGCGGTGGCGCATACTTGTAATCCCAGTACTTGGGAGACTGAGACAGGAGGATTTGGGTTCACGGCCAGCCTCAACTACTTAGTGAGGCCCTGTTTCAAAATAAAGAATAAAAAATAGGGCTGGGGGTGTAGCCCGGAAGTAGAATGCCCCTGGGTTCAATCCCCAGTACTCCCCAAAAAAAAAATTGGTATAAATAAAAGAATATTGTTATTTCTTCTTCCCAAATATATTTTTTATTCTCCCTTATTTCATTATGTAGAAAAACAGTAACTTTGTTTTTCATAACTGACTTAATACTTCTGAAATAAACTCTTTCATAGTGTAACAAAGCAAAGAAGTATGTAGTTGTATGATATCCAGAGGCCATCACTTTGCTAAGAATGCCAGAATCAGCTTTAGAAAATAGAGCAAACAAGCTGGGCGTGGTGGCAACGCTTGTAATTCCAGTACTTGGGAGGCTGAGACAGGAGGATCACAGGTTCGTGGCTAGCCTCAGCTCGCAAGTAGCCTTGGCAACTTGGTGAGACCCTGTTTCCAAATAAAAAACAAATAGGTCTAGAGATGTAGCCCAAAGGTACAAGGGCCCTGAGTTCCATCCCCAGTACCACAAAAAAAAAAAAAAGAAATAGAGCAAACGGTTGCTTACATGGGAAAATCTTAGGGCAGCTGGGAAGATATCTCTATCCCTCAGGAAAAAGAAAAGAAATTCTCCTTCAAGTAACTCCTGACCTGAAATTTCAGTTGGAGGGATTCATTCCCTTAGCTATAAAAAGGTTTGGTTTCCTGTAAAATATACTTTTTTCCCATTTGGACTATAAATGACAGTAAACCTTGATCAGAAATTAGGAGGCCACTAAGTCCTTTTAGAAAGGAAGGGAAAACAAAGTAAGTGGACAGTTTTGACCGATGGGTGTGAAAATGCCAAAGGTAGAAGTAGGCTCTACAGTTTTGCTTAGGGGTATCACTAAACACCAAGGCCTTTTATGTTTGTTTAAAAAAAACTAACAAAACGAACTATCCTTGAAAAGATTACTTCCCCCCTTTTTTTGGTGGTACTAGGGGTTGAACCCGGGGCATTCTACTTCTGAGCTACAACCCCAGCCCTATTTTTTTATTTTTTGTTTTGAAACAGGGTCTTGCTAAGTTGCTGAGGCTGTCCTCAAACCTGTGATCCTCCTGTCTCAGCCTCCCAAGTACTGGGATTACAGTAGTGCACCACCATGCCCAGCTACTTTTTGGCCTTTTAAAAGATTATATAAAGCCAGGCATGGTGGCCTCTGCCTGTAATCCCAGCTGTTTAGGAACCTGAGGCAGGATGATTGCAAGTTTGAGACCAGCCTTGAGAACTTAGTGTGACCCTGTCTCAAAATAAAAATATTAAGTGGGGCACAGGTTTAAGGACAGCCTCAGCAACTTAGCAAGACCCTCAACAACTTAGGGAGGCCCTGTTTCAAAATAAAAAGGATCCAGGGTATAGCTGGGCAGTAGAATGCCCTTGGGTTCGATCCCCAGTATTTAAAAAAATGAAAATAAAATAAATAAAAATATTAGAAAGAGCTGGGTATGTCACTCAGTGCTAGAGCACTTGCCTAGTATGTGCAAGGCCCTGGGTTCAATCACCAGAACCACAATAAATAAACTAAATAAGAGGGTATATACAGGTATAGCTGAGAAATAATCCAGGATGCAGTACTAATTACCACTCTTTTTTCTCTCTTCAACCAAAGAAACCCAATCCTGTCCTTTAGAGTATCCTTCAGTAAGCCAGGTGTGGTGCATGCCTGTAATCCCAGTACTTGGGAGGCTGAGACAGGAGGATCGCAGGTTTGAGGCCAGCCTTAGCAACTTAGACCCTGTTTCAAAATAAATAAAATAGGGCTAGGGGTGTGACTCAGAGGTAGAATGTCCCTAGGTTCAATCCCTAGCACCACCACACACACACACACACACACACACACACACACACACACAAAGAGCCCTCTAGAGGTTTGACTGCATTTCCTTGTCTTTGGCCACATCGATCCTCTTAACTTGATACAGACCGATGACATTTCAAATATTTGTCCACTCCATGTAGGCCTCCTACAGTATCACCTTGTGTTAGTTGTCCTCCCTTTTAGAAAAAAAATTATGATCAGTTTCTCATTTTCTTTGTTTGAATTTATCTTACCAAGTCTACTATGTCAATGAAGTCTTTTTGTGTTAAATCTTTCCCCATATGCTATCTTTGAAAGTGTCTCCCATTTCTTCCAACCAAAAATAAACAAGTAAACACAGTTTTCCAATAAAGCTTTGAGTCTCTAAGATTTAACTTCCATTTGCTATTGTATTTTATATCTAGATGGATTTGACAGTCTGCCCCTAGGACATGAACTCTGCCGTTTTCTTTCTTGAATAATCCTAAATATGCTCTCTCTCCTCAGTAATGGTAACTCTTAAAAGTATAATAAAAGACCATTTGGGGAAAGTCTATTTTCTTAATCAGCAGGTCAAATTTTATGATAACAATCTGAATTTAATATTTCACATTTATAGTGTACTCATACTCTCATAGGTACTAGGCATTTCACATAGAAAGGGTCCCTGTTGTCAAAGAGCTTCCATAGTAAAGGATTTTGACTTAAAATGTAGATACAGACTGAGAAGCCAGTTTTCAACACCTACCCACCCCTTGTGTAACACTTTTGATTTAAAGAAATATGGGTTCTTTAGCAAGGCATGGTAAAGGCGGTGGGGTAGAAAATAAGATCAGAAGTTAATATGAGTTCTCTTTCCTGAGGATGTAGAGATAGTATCACTGCATATGAAAATCCTGGAGTGCCTGTATATGATTGCCAGTGACTAAAAGGCAGATAGAAACCTCAGGAATGGTGGACATTGAGAAACAATAAAGTAGTTAAGAATATGGGTTCTGGAGTTAGACCTAAATTTTCTCATTCAGAATATATCATTTGCCTACAGAGTGTTTATGGAATCAGATTGTTCAGAGAAATGTACCTCTAATCCATAATTATTTCATAATGTATCTTGTTTGCTCTTTTCATTCTTTTTTTTGGGGGGGTAACTCAGGATCAAACCCAGGGGCATTCTATCTCCAAGCTACACCCCCAGCCCTATTTTATTTTGAAACAGGGTCTTGCTAAGTTGCTGAGGGTCTTGCTAAGTTGCTGAGACTGGCCTGCGATCCTCTTGCCTCAGCCTCCCAAGAACTGGGAATACAGGCATGTGCCACTGCACCTGGTTTGTTTGCCCTTTTCTTTATGCCAGTATATCTCATTAGTCTTCTTTTTAAAAAAAAAAACTATTATTTTTGCTTTTTCATTGATGAATTTCTTCTCTATTGGCAAAAGTTAGAGCCAGCTACCTCCCTGACAGGACATTTTCTCAACTAATTTTCAAGGTGTATAATAGGGAGAGGGCAGGGGGAAGCACTCCTGGAGACATCAAACAATTAATTATATTGTAATGGAGCTATAGAGGGAGGAGTGGATGACTGGCCCAGAGAAAACATGATTTCTCTGGTGCCAGGATTACACTCAGAGGCATTTCTGCCTATCTCCACTTTGCAAGGCACGGTGCCAGTGAGAACAGCAGTTAGTACACCCATAGTGGGGTTTACTAGCTTCCACACCGTGTTTGGTGGGTTCTTAACTTCAGGATGAGGAATTAAATTTTTTACCCAGCAGGAAGTGATTGCCATTTACTGATTTTTTTTTTTTTTGGTAGCGAAGATCTAGCTTGGGATATGAGTATTCCAGAGATGTGCTGTCATAAGGAAAGAGATGCTAACAAATGCTGCTCACTAGAATCAAGGGAAGGCAGTAAAGTGTGTGTGTGTGTGTGTGTGTGTGTGTGTGTGTGTGTGTGTGTGTGTTCTGCTCTGGAAATAATCTTGTTTTAGCCAAAAGAAAGTTACTTCTTGACATGAGTCTCCTGAAACCAGGCTTACCTTCACACCTCTCCAGGACAATTATGGAGATTGTATGAAATGGTAACTGTGAAACACTTTGAAGAAATATGAAGCTCTTTTCGAATGTATAATATTGTGGTTTTCATTGGGAAATATTTGTTTTTTAGGGGACAGTATATATTCAAAAACAAACCTCCTGATGGGAATGCTCCTCCCAACTCTTTTTATAGAGCACTTTATCCTAAAATTATACAAGACATTGAGGTAAGAATCTACGTATTTTGGGGTATTTGTCAAATCGTAGAGAATTATCAGCATTCTTCAGTGTCAGTATTGTTACAGCAAACCTATTAAGGTTTATTGATGTGGGCTAAAAATCAGTGTATTTACAAGTGAATAGGGTAGGTAAAATATAGTAAATTGCCAGGTAAATTTTGTCGAACTCTAAATAATTATATACTTATAGATAAATAGATGAGAGAGAGCAAAAGTGAGGGATTGACACTTAAAGTGAGACTTAAAATTGCACTAGTAAGCTGATAGTCAAATATCTTCTGAATTGAGCCTCCATGGAAGTTGATTGGTAGAAATGGCCACCACATGTGTAAGAAAAGCACTGAGCACACAACCTTACTTGTGCATGTTTTTAGTTTGCCTGGAGTTCTGTATATTGGTTGCCATTGATGTCAGATAAGAGTTTGATGCAGGCCCTTTCCTAATTAACTGCCTCTTTACCATTTCTTCTTCTTAGACAATAGAGTCTAACTGGAGATGTGGAAGACATAGTTTACAGAGAATCCACTGCCGAAGTGAAACGAGCAAAGGAGTTTACTGTTTACAGTATGATGATCAGAAAATAGTAAGCGGCCTTCGAGACAACACAATCAAGGTGTGTTCTCTTCAGTTGTGGGAGGGTTGCTAAGGCAGCAAGGGTAACCACATTCATAAAGCAGTCCGAGGCATAAACCCTAAGTGTTATTTCTAGAATATAAGTGAGAATTTTAGATTGGTTCCAGTGCCAAAGCCAAAATCATTTCCTTAAAGAAAGAGCTACAAATAGATAGTTCTAGGGTTAAATTCCCTTCATGAAGTGCACTGAGGGGGCCATTACTCTTTTGGCCCTCATAATTATAGGCTTACCTGGTTCCTCAGTGAAAAGGATAAAGTTTGCATTAGAATTGAAGCCACATATATATTGGTACTTAACTCTACCTATAGAAAGAAATGCATTCCACACTACTCTGGGCTTTATTCTTTGGGGGGATCAAACACATAATACAGCCAACAAGTCTCCACAGTACCCCATTATCACAGTGATCAAAAGGATCTTGTTTGCCATCCTAGATCTGGGATAAAAGCACATTGGAATGCAAGCGAATTCTCACAGGCCACACAGGTTCCGTCTTGTGTCTCCAGTATGACGAGAGGGTGATCATAACTGGATCGTCAGATTCCACGGTCAGGTAGAAAATTTCCAATTCTCTTTTGAACTCCAGGACATCAGATCTACTTTATTCTTTGTCACAGTAATTTTATATACGTCTGTATGAACACAGTTCTGAAACTAAAGAAGAATCAGCTTCTCCCCTCCCCCCATCATTTGTGTCAATTTAGAACAGAAATCTTGATTTAGGAATAATTGGGTTAAGTTTACATTTTTGCACATATAAGAAACACGTCCTATTTTAATTTGGAGAATCATCCATTATAAAAACTTACATTTATGGTAAACGCTGCATTCCTTACAAAACCACCTTACAGGAGAATGACATGAATGGAATGAAGCCTCCCTTTCAGGTGGTTATAACTGCATCACGGGCATACATTCTCCCTTTAAAATGTGTACAGGTGAGCAGTGCTCTGTCTTTGCCAGCCCCTCCCCTGCCATCCCTGCAGTTTTTAATTGCAAGCTTCACTCAGGTAGGGGCCCTCAATTTCCAGAGGCATTAGTGATTTGATGACACAGCCATTATGCTGCTGGAGTCCAGTGTAGCTCAAGTTCTGGGTACCAGCAGCACAGTTGGAAACCTCTGTTAGGAATTTTGCCTTAAGCTAAAGGATTTAACAAACATAATGCATCAAAAGTAACTTTAAAAAAAAGACTAGAAAAAAAGCAGTTAACTGCATAGTGAAATTCTCTAAAGTTAAATGTTTACCATTGAAAGTTATCCTCTGTGACTAGAAAAGGGTACTCCTGGTTCTTATATGACTTCAAGGCATAGCAAACCCAGTCCTTGCAGTTGTCGACATTTAACATTTATTGGGGCTTGTGCAGTGCCTCATAGGAGCTGAAACACTGAAGATGCATGTATCATTTATAGGATAAGAGGCAAATTGCTATTTATTTTTTTCTTCCCAGTACTGGGGATCAAACCCAGGGCCTCACATATGCTAGACAAGCACTCTACCACTGGGCTATACCCATACCCCAGAAAATTATTTTTTTAAAAGGGATTTAAGCCGGGCATGGTGGTGCACGCTTGTAATCCCAATACTTAGGAGACTGAGACCGGAGGATCCGGGTTCGCGGCCAGCCTCAGCTACTTAGTGAGGCCCTCCCCAACTTAGTGAGACCCTGTTTCAAAATAAAGAATAAAAAATAGGGCTGGGGTATAGCCTGGAGGTAGAATGCCCCTGAGTTCAATCCCCAGTACTGCCAAAAAAAAAAGGGGGGGTTTAAACTGAAAAATAAAGCAAAATATTATAAAAATCAAAGTCAATACACAGAAATAGAGTACTCAAAGTAAAATATGTCATATATCATGACACAAAATTCTTAACTTTAAACTTTCCCATGCTTGAGTCTCCTGCTCTGCTACTAAGCCTTCTTTTCTCTTTGGGGTGTTTTTTGTTTTTGTTTTGTACTAGGGATTGAACCCAGGGGTATTCTACCTCCAAGTTACACCCCCCAGCCCCTTTTGATTTTTTTATTTTGAAACAGGGTCTTGCTAAGTTGCTGAGTCTGCCTCGAACCTGCGATCCTCCTGTCTCAGCCTCCCAAGTCCTAGAATTACAGGCATGCATCACCATACCCTGCTTGAAACCCATATTTATAGTGGGAGGGCTATTCTTGATCCATACCCCCTGCAAACACAGAAATAGGGGCTTAAATCTGGGTAATCTTAGCCTTTGATGTGTGTGGTGAAAAATACAATCCAAGGGAATCAAACTCAAGTCCACACTACTAAGTCTGTGATAGAAGCATCTTGGCCCATGTCACTTCTGGTTCCTCAAGGTGGTCAATGGGATGGGCACTAATGCTGCTATTATTAATGCAGATTTCTCATTTAAAATATATCTTCCTAATCATGTAAAATTGAATGTCAGATGTTTTATAATAATATTGACATTTGGGCCAGATTATCAGGTGATAGTGGCTACTGCCTCATCCCTGCCCTCCATAACTTGCCCATATTTCAAGTCTTAAGGATTCCAACCCTGGCCGCATTCCTTCCCATCCATTCTCCCCCTTTCCCAGTTCAGCCCTCTCCCTGTCTACCACTTCCTCATGGTCCATCATTAGTCTATTCAGTACTGCAGTACTGAACACATCAGTACTCTATTCAGCGCTGCAAAAGAAAGGTAGAGTATAGCACTTCCCATGAAAGAACTGGGGGTGAAGGAAGATGGTCACATATGGGTAACACATTGTAGCTTGAGTACCATCTAACTCTCAGATATCCTTTCCAGAGTGTGGGATGTAAGTACAGGTGAAATGCTAAACACGTTGATTCACCATTGTGAAGCGGTTCTGCACTTGCGTTTCAATAATGGCATGATGGTGACCTGCTCCAAAGATCGTTCAATTGCTGTATGGGATATGGCCTCCCCAACTGACATTACCCTCCGGAGGGTGTTGGTCGGACACCGAGCTGCTGTCAATGTTGTAGACTTTGACGACAAGTACATCGTTTCTGCATCTGGGGACAGAACTATAAAGGTAATAAAGCATTTTTCAGTAAGTCCCCAACTTAGAAAAGGAAGTTTATATGAAAATTTGATCAAGGGCAACTGCATATTCAAACATCACTATAGAATCAATTAATAAAAAGGTCATGAGTGAAACATGTTGTGCAACACTTTGGTATTTTATTCCTCTAATAATGGTGACAGGCTGGGGATGTAGGTCAGTGGTAGAGCACTTGCCTAGCATGCATGAGACCCATCCCCAGCACCAAAAATAATAAGAAGTAGTTTATTAATAAAAATGGTGAGTGTTAGAAGGGCAGGGGTAAATTTAAGTTCAAGAAAATATATCTGCAAGACCAGACTAACCCCGTAAGAGTAAATCAATTTGATGAATGCTCATGTGATAGCAGCCAGCTTTAAATTAGCCCTATGTTATCATGAATTAAACTTGTCTTGTGTTTTGCTTTGTTCTGATTGTTTGAGAAATTGATGTCCCCTAGTGGTTCAATCCTGTTTTCTACTTCCCCAAGACTCCAGTTGCCATTGATTTTACCAGTAAAAGCACTGAATCAACTGTTCAACGTCATTTTCTGTCTCAGGTGTGGAACACAAGTACTTGTGAATTTGTAAGGACCCTAAATGGACACAAACGAGGCATCGCCTGTTTGCAGTACAGAGACAGGCTGGTGGTGAGTGGCTCATCTGACAACACTATCAGGTGAGCAGCAGCAGGTGCCCTTTCCCAGAAGGAACCAGTGTTATCCTCCCACTCACTGTGCACAGATAATATGAGTCTTCAACTGTGTTATTTATAATCAAATATTGTCTTACAGGTCAAAAGTTTGCCCCAAGCAGAGGCAGCACAAAGTTTTTTGTTGATGTGTTTTCTTCTGGTAACAGTTTTATAACCAGATAGATCTATTTTAGAGGTAATGCTTAAGTAAGGAAGTAAGCAAAACAGGTGGATGGAGGTTGAAAGTCATTCTTTTTAAATTTCTCTTGACTGCAGTTGAAAAGTGCTGATAAATAACTAAAGGACTTGTCTCTTTGTCGCTGTCCTTTAAAAAGAAGGAAAAATATTTCTTTCCTACTAAAAATTGCATGCTTTTGTCTTAGCATTGCATAATTGGCCAGAGTGTTACCTGTCTTTAAAATTATGAAGATTTCACAAGTTGAAGTACTTTTGTGTTTTTCCTTTTACAAAGATGAATGAAGGCCGGGCGTGGTGGCGCACGCTTGTAATCCCAGTACTTTGGGAGGCAGAGACCGGAGGATCCCGGTTCGCAGCCAGCCTCAGCTCGCTCTCTCTCTCTCTCTCTCTCTCCTTAGTGAGGCCCTCCGCAACTTCGTGAGACCCGGTTTCAAAATAAAGTATAAAAAATAGGGCCGGAGGCGTAGCGCGGAGGTAGAACGCCCCTGTGTTCAATCCCCGGTACCACAAAAACAAAACAACAAAAAAAGATGAATGATACAAGTATGATTAGAATTTGGAAGATTTATCCATCCTCTCCCTCTCTTCAGTGAAGTACTAAGAAATATTAAGAAGATGAAAAGGCCATTAAAAAATACAGAGCTAAAAACAAAGCAAAACAGAGCTATTATATGTAAGGAAATTATTCCTAGAGATTACTCAGATTTATCTGAAAGCATACAGCTTTTTAAATTATTAGACAAAATTTCTTGAGAACTGGCTTTGCCACCTGTGTTATATGGAAGAGATTGTCCTGGAAAGTGGGTGATAACAGAGTGTCCTCCATAGCAGAGGTGTAGATGCTTTGTGCGGGCCAGAGGTCACTGATACTCTGCATCTGATTCTTGATCATTTCAGGAAGCATTATTTTCCTGACATGGTCATTTCCTTCCCAGGCAAATATGTGCTGTGAATTCACCTTCTTTGTGCCTGGGAGAACCTGGTTACAGAATTATATAAAGCATTGTGATTTGAAAATACATATTACACCAGGCGTGGTGGTGCTTGCTTATAATCCCAGTACTTGGGAGGCTGAGACAGGAGGATCACAGGTTCGTGGCCAGCCTCAGCAACTTGTGAGGCCCTCTGCAACTTAGTGAGACCCTGTTTCAAAATAAATAAAAAATCGGGCTGGGGGTGGAGCTCAGAGATAGAATGTCCCTGGGTTCAATCCCCAGTACCACAAAAAAAAAGAAAATACATATTGCATTCAAACTTAAATCATATATTTTCTGCCCATGTTACATGGCAGAAAGGAAATAAATTACACTGAAAGCAATATACTTTTGTATGAATGGTGATTGATTTTATTTTTGTGGATTCTTAAAAGACATAGGAAGTATATTATCATACCAGGCTTAGAAAAGAATACATGAAAATTCACTTGGCTCAATTTTCTCTTCCAGATTATGGGACATAGAATGTGGTGCATGTTTACGAGTGTTAGAAGGCCATGAGGAATTGGTGCGTTGTATTCGATTTGATAACAAGAGGATAGTCAGTGGGGCCTATGATGGGTGAGTTTACTAACAAGGTAAAAAACAAATCTAAAGGCTGTGTGTGAAGCTCAGTGGTAGAAAATATATTTAGCATGCATGAGGCCCTGGGTTCAATTCCTAGCACCAAAAAAAGGTCTACGTCTTTAATTCTTCCTGGCTTATTATGTTAAATATAATTTTTCCTTTTCTCCAAAGTTTATAGGTTTAACAGAAAGGATCTAATACACTATTTCTTTACTCTGTATTCACCTCTCCTTTGTTTACTCTTTTCTCAAATATTCTTCCATCATTTTATTGCACGTGCTTGCACCTGATTATATGTTTGTCTGTTTTGTTCTATAAAGCAGAGAACCAGACAGACCTAGTTAGCAGGATATGCATATAGAGTGGTAATTTTTTTTTTTTTTTGCGGTACCAGGGATTGAATGCAGGGGCGTTCTACCTCCATGCTACGCCCCCGTCCCTATTTTTTATACTTTTATTTTGAAACCAGGTCTCATGAAGTTGCGGAGGGCCTCACTAAGTAGAGAGAGAGAGAGAGAGAGAGAGAGAGAACGAGAGAACGCTTGCGCGCGCGCGCGCACACACATGTACAAGCTGAGGCTGGCCGCGAACCCGGATCCTCCAGTCTCCGCCTCCCAAAGTACTGGGATTACAAGCGTGCGCCACCACGCCCGGCGTAATTTTTTAATAAAATGGAAACACTGGAGGGCTTGAGTTTTGATCTCTGGTGTGTGTGTGTGTGTGTGTGTGTGTGTGTGTGTGTGTGTGTGTTATTCAGGATGAAACCCAGGGCCTTGTGCATGCTAGCCAAATTCCCTACCACTGAGCTATCTATATACCCCTAGCCAACCCAATCTCTTTGCTTTTGATCTCTTTGAATAACTAAAAGTCTAACTCTCTTGTCACTTCTAGCATTTCATTTGTAATAAATTCAGTAATCTTTTTTTTTTTTTTTTTTTTTTTTGCGGTACCGGGGATTGAACCCAGGGGCGTTCTACCTCCGCGCCACGCCCCCGGCCCTATTTTTTATACTTTATTTTTGAAACCGGGTCTCACGAAGTTGCGGAGGGCCTCGCCAGGTAGAGAGAGAGAGAGAGAGAGAGAGATATTGATCGCACGCGCATGCGCGCTGAGGCTGGCCGCGAACCCGGATCCTCCGGTCTCCACCTCCCAAAGTACTGGGATTACAAGCGTGCGCCACCACGCCCGGCAAATTCAGTAATCTTTATTTTCTTCAGTCTGGTTTCCAGTGGTTTTATTTATTTTTTAAATATTTTTATTTTTTGTGGGGATTGAATTTAGGGTCATTCTACCTCCGATCTACACCCCCAGCCCTATTTTTTATTTTGAAACTAGATCTCACTAAGTTGCTGAGGTCGGCCACAAATCTGTGATCCTCCTGTCTCAGCCTCCCAAGTACTGGGATTACAAGCATGAGACACCATGCCCGGCTTCCAGTGGTTTTAGAATCCATTCATGTTATGAATGGGTCCCATGTGTCCAACAATAATAAGTACAGAGTAAGTTAATACAGAAGTATATTCATTTATGAAGGACTCTATCATTATTTCTTATCAAGGTGTCTGATTTGTAGTTGGGGTAGGGGTAGGGGTAGGGGAACAGGGGGAGTAGAAAACTTATTTTAAATATTGGTAGCTTTTTAAGTATCAGAAATGTAAGCCAGGCATGGTGGTTCACACTTGTAATCCCAATACTTGGAGGCTGAGACAGGAGGATCACAGGTTCACGGCCAGCCTCACTTAGCAACTTAGCAAGACCTTATTTCAAAATAAAAAATAAAATAGGGCTGGGGTGTAACTCAGAGGTAGAATGCCCTGGGTTCAATCCCCAGTACCAGAAAAGAAGAGAGAGAGAGAGAGAGGTGTGTGTGTGTGTGTGTGTGTGTGTGTGTGTGTGTGT
>PVJS01015106.1:0-39365 GCA_004027185.1 Glis glis
CCTCTGCGCTACACCCCTGGCCCTATTTTTTATACTTTATTTTGAAACTGGGTCTCACGAAGTTACGGAAGGCCTCACTAAGGAGAGAGAGAGAGAGAGAGAGAGAGAGAGAGAGAGAGAGAGCTGAGTCTGGCCGCGAACCCGGATCCTCCGGTCTCCGCCTCCCAAAGTACTGGGATTACAAGTGTGCGCCACCACGCCCAGCTATGTTTTATTTTTTAAATAGGGTCTTGTGAGGTTGTTGAGAGTTTCACTAAGTTGCTGAGGCTGACTTCAAACCTGTGATCCTCCTGTCTCAGCCTCCCAGGTACTGGGATTACAAGGATCGCCACCATGCCTGGCTACTATTTACCTCCTATTCCCTCATCCTGCTTGTGCCTGGCTGTTGTGTTCTTGTGTGAGTTGGGGGCAGAGATAATATATAGGGAAGGGGCATTGGTAGGAGAATGTACGTGGGAAGTCCAGTTCGTTTTTATTTCTTCATTAAAGTCTCACACATGCACGTCTCTGAGCATCTGAATAGACAGGACTCCCACACTGAGTGCTTCTTCAGGGTTGACAAGGAGGGTACTTGGAAATGTCATCTTCAGCCACTGTATATCCTGTCAGCTTTAAGAGTTCGTTCCTGTGACTTTATAATTCTCAAATTATTTTTAAGGGTCACCAGAGAGAGAGATTTTAAGAGATCAGTTGAGAGAGACAGTGTTTGTGTTGGTCTGTGAGATTCATAGCTGATTTCAAAGCTCAAACATAGGTTAATTTCAAGAGATTTTTGAATTTCTTAATTAAATAAGAAATAATAAGCAATTGCTTATTTTAAAATAAATTCTAAAAAATTAGAAACGGATTCCTTTTGCTGGGCATGGTGGCGCATGCCTGTAATCCCAGTACTTGGGACGCTGAGACAGAAGGATCATGGATTCGAGGCCAGCCTCAGCAATATAGCAAGACTCTCAGCAACCTAGTGAGACCCTGTTTAAAAAAAAAATAGGGCTGCATGTAGCTTGGAGGTAGAATGTCCCTGGGTTCAATCCTTTATGCATATTCTTTTTACCGATCTAGGGTAAAGAGACCTTCTTTCCCTAGGAATTTGTTCCTCTAATTCCATTCTCCTCCTACTGTACCGTCTCTCGTTTCTGAATCTCGCCCTTGTTTAACTGCTGGCTCAGGCTCTCCCATCTACTGTTTCTTCCACCACCGAGAGCAATTTCCCTTGTTTGTGGCAACTACACATATCCTAATAAATTAACTGTTCGGGACTGCTGTGCTAGAGGTATGGGGTGGAATCCAGTGAAGCGGAGCAAATTATTTTTATCTCCGCCTCCCTGTTAAGCAGCGGTTGTTTCCGTTATCTGTGTTTTGAATCTGGTTGTTTGATCCTGCAAGTCGAGAGTGGCTTCCGTGCACAGTTTTATGGCGTTAGCGGTGCCAGTTGTAGCTATAAATTCCTCCAGTTGAGCCACATCCGCCTGCCACATCCTGAAAATATATTTGACTATATCTTCCCCCTGTACACCTATAGATTGTGGCCTGCAGTGATATTACTTCCACATACATTTCTCTTTCCCTTCCTGACAAACGCACCATTTCTGAATGGATGGCAAATACATCGCCACTCCTCCCGCTCCGTGCTGACCGTGTTTCTTCTTTGGCTAATGAAGTGCTGCAGCCGGCTTTTCACCAGGAGCTCTGCAAGAGCCAGCCTCTCTTTTGCTCTGGTGCAACAATTAGATTCAACAAGAGAGAAGAGTGCTGTGACTGGAAAACTTGACGTTCTCAGACAGTATTTCCATCCGGGCATCTAGAGAAGACAAAGGAAGAAGCGCTCAGTGTCATTAAGCCTACATTTGACAATATGGCCGATGCATTCTTTATAAAACAGCTTGGACAGGGACATGGAAGGGACTTGGGATAATGGTGCATTTCCATCTGCTCTGCTAACAGAACTCTGTTCTGCCTGGGTGGATTGAGGCCAAGAGAGGAGGCGATGGGAGGAGGAAAAAGAGTGTAAGAAGGCGAGCAAAGGGATTGGTTTATAAGTGCTCAGACCTGGGGCAGGAACAGGTGGAGGTTAATATGATGTGATCAGTTTTCTTGTGGCTGCATCAGACTCCTCTTGCTTCTGACTTGCTTTCTCCTAATTCCGGCTTGCTCATGACTGTTCATGGCCTTCCTGTGAGGTACATTTTCAGCATGTTCTCTTTCCCATTTCCTGTTTCAAATACCCATGAAAGAGAGTCCTACGGGTATAAATTGTTTTTTCACCTGTGGCCACCCCAGAGGTCACGGACAGGTGTTAGTTTGGCTTTTCTTCCTTTGAATTTGCACCCCTGCATGTGGCCAGGATGACCAAGTCACACGGAGTAAAATATGTCCTGAGAATTTGTGCTCTGCAGAGCCTGTGGGCAGGCTGGTATTGGGGCATGGTAAATGACAGCCAGTTTCACCTCGGGGTCTCCTACACAGCACACACACACTATTCATGCTTGTAATTAGTTGTGTATCCGACACGCACATAAGGCAAAAAAGTCCATGGACAAAGGAATCCAGCACATGTCCCTTGTAGGGTGCTGGCTGTCGGTACTTTGGGTTCAAAGGAAAAGCCTTTTGTGTTAAAATCCACAGCAGGAAGCAACAGTAACTACAAACATAAACCTTCTCAAGAGCGGTTTAACTCATGGAAACAAATATAAACAACCATTTACGCTCTCGGAGAATGAACAAAAGATCAAAGTTGGAATTATAGAACAGAGAGCCTTTTCCCCACTTTTTCTTTTTTTTTTTTTTGTGGTACTGGGGATTGAACCCAGGGGCATTCTACCTCTGAGCTCCACCCCCAGCCCTATTTTTTATTCTTTATTTTGAAACAGGGTCTCACTAAGTTGAGGAGGGCTTCACTAAGTTGCTGAGGCTGGCCGTGAACCCGGATCCTCCCGTCTCAGCCTCCCAAGTACTGGGATTACAAGTGTGCGCCACCACGCCCAGCTTTTTCTTCTGCTGGCGAGAAGTCACCCCTGGACTGGAGATTTCAATATTCTATAGTTTCTCGTCGATGAATGCAAATACACATACTCCAAAGTTGGCTAGAAGCTTACCTGCCCCTTGAGATCTAAATCCACCTGCCTTTAGCCTTCAACTTCCATGGTGCAGGGAGCTTTAGCTCCAAGATTTCTGCTACTTCCTGGGTTGAGGGGGTGAGGCGGTAGCCGCTTGTAACCTGTTGACTTTCTCTGCCACTTGGGTTCAACCATCTTGAATCTACCTTCATCCTGTCACACACCCCCACACACACACTTGAATATGAATCTTCAGGAGTGTTTCCTCCTCTTTCAAAGCCTTGCTCCTCACTTCTCCCTCTCAGGTTCCTCCAGATGGCCCCAGGTCTTCTATTTTGCTTTCTTGTTTTTCTTTTGCAAAGCAATTGAACTAACTCTCTCTCTCTCTCTCTCTCTCTCTCTCTCTCTCTCTCTGTCTCTCTCTCTCTCTCCCTCCTCTTTCTCTCTCTCTCTAGATTTCTCCCCAGTTTGCACTCCTAAATCTTTCAAAATAACTAAACAGAATTGAGGGACTTGGAATAATAGTCTCTATGCCTGCAGATGTATACTATTAGAACTACTATCCTCTTTTTGTCAATCAGAAAACTGGAGTACCGAGGTCAAGAGAGGAGCGTGGGTCACCACATACCTGGCCCGGCAGCTCAAGAGCCGATGTGAAAGCTGGGTTGATTCCAGTAGACTCGAGGGCCACGATGGACATCACGCGCCTGCGTTTCACAAGGCTTTTTTTGCAATCTGACAACACATCCTTGATAGACCAGGTGGATCTGTATTGGTTAGAACTGTTTTTGGTTGACTGGCCATTGATAGAGAGTGTTTCATCATGAATCACTATCAAATGAGAAAAAGGTAGAATGGACTTTTGGTACTTTGCCATGGTACTTTGGTACTTTGCCTGTTCTTTATCTTGACTTTGGTAGTCTCAAATATCCATGCATGAGATAAAAATGCACATCATTAAATATATACATCCAGGTGAAATATAACTGAGTGTGGTGGATTAAGTCAATGTCAATTTATGATTGTGATATTGTACTATAGTTATATGTTGCCACTGGGGAAACTAGGTTAAGAATGTACAGGGTATTTCTTCCTTATTTCTTACAACTATGAGTGTATCTACAATGATCTTAAATTAAAAAAAAATTGAAAAGTGAGTAACTGTGCTGTGCAGAGGACCTCACCCAGTGGCTGGTGTCAATCCAGCTGTCATCTGCTCGCCAGGGTAAGCCAAGGGCAGCTCCGCCGGCCTCTAGACCTGTGCACGCTCTCTCCATGTGAGGCTGCCTCCGGCTAGCCTCTGCTTCCTCCATCCTAAGGCATGGGGTCACAGTGCCTGCCACTTGGTGGTCACTAAAAGCTTCCCAAATGAATGAGCTCTTTTTCTGATGCCCACTACTACAGTTGAATGTGGTTTGTCTTCCTGAAGTCATGCAGGAGTTTAGCCCCTGAAGCCATATTAATGGTATAAATAGGGTAGAAACAACCCAGTGATGATGTTTAGAGATGAAGCCTTGGGAGTATGACTAGAATTACATATTGTGATTAAGGTGGAACCCCGTGATTGAATCCTGGTGTCTTTATAAGCAAAGGGAGAGAGGCATTCAGACAGACACATGCACTCCTGGTCTCTTACCATGTCCTGTATTGCCCCAAGACTCTGCCAGCAGGAAGACCAGCACCCGATGAGGCTCCTAGACCTTACACCTTTAGCACTGTGAACCAAAATAAACATCTTTTCTTTATAAAGTATCCTGCTCCAAGAGTTTTGTTATAGTAATGAGAAATGGACTGATACATCTGCTGAAGTCTCTCCAATAGATGGTTTTATTCTGCTATAATTCTCTTTCACTGATATTATTTTGTCACAATTGTTTTCATAGAATTACATGACAAAATGACAAAGCCAGATCACAAAGGATGAGAAAAAATGGAATGCAATGACAAATACATTAACAGTTGAATTCCTAATTTAAAACTAATGGTTCCCCCCCAGACTCAAAGTTGCCAGTATAAACAGACACAAAGAATAGTGAGGAAAATAATTACCATATAAAATGGATTGATCATGTTCAGAGCAACTACTGAATACCTTTACAGTGGAAAAGAATAGAAATGTCTTTGTTTACTTTCCAAAACAGAATGAAGACTTCTGAGGTCAGGACTGATAAAATTGTTACTCTGAGTTACTATGGTGAGACAAAACTTGGCAATTGTTTTGCAGAAAAGTTCAAGAATTTCTTTTTCCATTTGTTGCTCAGAATAGAAGTTAATCATAAAAATAGCTACTTGAGAATAGTGTAACCACATGCACGAGGATTCTTCAGTCTTTCTAATATCTTAGAGGAGTTCCTAGGCAGTGGGCCGGATATTCTTATTATGCATTCAAAGTGGCAAGTCATTTCTTTTGTCACGGTCTTTCCTCTTTAAATCTTGCAAGAACACTAAGTTTGGAAGTGTTCTTATTCAAAATTTAATGGAGTTCACCGAGAGGGCCAATCTACTCTCCTACATGGCTACTCAGAAATCCAACCAAGGCGGGAGAAGAGGAAAGAGTGAAGAAAAAATGAAGCCCATGATTGGACTCACACTGTTTATTGCTTTTGAGACAAGAGTTGAGTGTCATTTCTGTATAGCAAGGATGCTGCCTCTAACCTGCATCCTGGGGAAATTCTAGCGACAAGAAAGATCTCTGGAAAGATAATACCATGTCCTGAGTTACTTCCTAAATTATCCACCCTACTTTCTTCTTCTTATTATTATTTATTTTATTATTTTGTACTGGGGATTGAACCCAGGAGCATTCTACCTCCAAGCTACACCCCCAGCCCTTTTTAGTTTTTAATTTGAAACAGGGTCTCATTCAGTTGCTGAGGCTGTCCTTGAACCTGTGATCTTCCTGTCTCAGCCTCCCAAGTACTAGGGTTACAGGTGTGTATCACAGGCTGCAGTATTAAATTAATCAGAGTCCATGGCATAGAGAAAACACTTGTTATTTGTCAGCCCTCTTCATCATTGTTACCGCGGTGGTTATTTTAACTGCCCGAGTTTGGTAGTGAGGAAAGCATCACTAGATAGCCGGTTGTCTGCTTCCCTGTTTGTTGTGATTCTAAGATGTCAGAGCCGGAATGAGATCTCACTGCAGTGGAGGTTTATCATCCTTGCCTGACCTTTTCTATGATATGTGGAGGAACACACATAGCCTTCATGCTTCCTAAACCAGAAGCAGATAAAACACAATCACTCTTCTTCCTTTAAGAGTTCTGTTTTTTTATTTTTATCCCCCCCCCCCAGCAGTTCTTGGTTAGAGTATTAAGAGAATCCCTGTCTCTGGCTATACCAGTCAAGCACACTGGCCTGGATTCCTGTTCTCGCTACATTTTGCCATAGTAAAGTGGCTAATGGTCTATTCCCACCTTCCACAGCTCTAAAATGACTTCCTCACACAGCTAATATAATAGCCCTCTGACTTACAGCAACATGCCTTATTTTGCTTAATGTTGAACTCTCTGTCAACATTTCTGACTCGCCAATCTGCAGTGGGTAAGGCTGAGTTTGGCCCAATCGCCAGAGAAATTGCTCTCAACAGTTTATTCCCAGCCAGAGCAGATGCTACAATTTCATTATTTTGGACCACTATCAGCTCTGCCCAGAACCCAGCGCTGCCACTATCCCTGCCAGATTTGTCTCTGTCTTGCAGTGTCAAATTGGAGTGGCAGACACAGCTTTATTGATATTGCCTTCTGGAAATTTCCCACTCACCAATATGTTTGATTCTTGGAAACATGATTTAGTTTATTCCAACGAAATCCTATAACATCAAATGTGAGCAGAGGGCTTAAGATTAGGTTTTATATTGCTCATTTCTGGTTCACTTGGCCATTGCTAAATGGATCGTTCTAGAAAATTAACTATGGAAATCCATATCTTTTGACAAGCCCAGTTGGGTTGTCACACCCACCACACTCTCTGGATGGCCTTATCCAACACCATTATACCAGTGACCACCCCAAGCATCCATTCAACCAACTACATATCAAGCTCAGATTGCAAACTGAACCCAAACTAGAACACGCAGGTGAATATGCTGTGGATGAACTGGTCAATGAAAGAAGAAGAAACGCAAATGTCCGAAAAGCATGAAGATGCCCCACCTCTCATCATTAGAGAAATGCACATCAAAATGAGGTGTGATTTTAAGCCATTTGTTGGATTGATAAAATTGGACTTTAAACCAGTTAAAACTGTGATTTTTAAACCATGTGTTGGATTGATAAAATTTGTTGGATTGTGTGGAAGGACAAAGATTAAAGTTCTTTGTTCTCACACCTTTCCCTGAACAATTTTCTTTCTTTTTTTTTTGCGGTACCGGGGATTGAACCCAGGGGCGGTCTACCTCCGTGCTACACCCCCGGCCCTATTTTTTTATGCTTTATTTTGAAACCGGGTCTCACAAAGTTGCGGAGGGCCTCACTACATAGAGAGAGAAGAGAGAGAGAGAGACAAGGGGAGAGAGAGAGAGAGAGAGAGAGAGAGAGCACACGCGCTAAGGCTGGCCGTGAACCCGGATCCTCCGGTCTCCGCCTCCCAAAGTACTGGGATTACAAGTGTGCGCCACCACGCCCGACCTCCCTGAACAATTTTCTAAGCATTTTTTTCACTGAGGTAGATTTTTTAAAAATTATTTTATCACATGGGCCCCTGCCTTTGGAAAACCATCAGCCAAGGCAACCCAAGAACCAGCTTCCAGCAGCTTGTTCTACAGTAGAGCGTCTGAGTGTCCGATGGGTAGACCTTGCAAAGGTGAGCAATGCACGCCCCTAACACCTCACTCCTCAGCTGCTCTTGGAGGTTTTAAACCACGACTTATGCTCTGATTTAATAGAAGGTGTTAGAAGGAGTGGAAATAACATCTAACACCTTTCTGTAGAAAAGGTCCAGTGGGCAAGCATTAGGCTCGGGGGCAGACAAGAGACAATGAAGACACAGTCCTTGATTCCAAGGACCTCAGAGCTGGGGTGGCTGAACTACCGAGCAAATAGCTAGCAAACCATAGAAGGGGAAACTCTGTGCTATGTCCTCCCCCCTTTATTCAGTACTGGGGATTGAACCCAGGGGCGTTCTACCTCCGAGCTACACCACCAGCCCTATTTTTATTTTTTAGTTTGAAACAGGCCTCACTAAATTGCTGAGTGTCTCACTGAGTTGCTGAGGCTGTCTGTGAACCTGGGATCCTCCTGTCTCAGTCTCCCAAGTGCTGGGATTACAGGCGTGCACCATTATGTCTGGCTTGTTATGCCCTAATTTCTAATATGGAAGTGTCAAGGATCAGAGATACAGAGATGACATTGGGTGGTATAATCAAAGAAATCTTCCCGAGAAGGGTGGTACTTGCGCGGGATCTTAAGTAAAGTTTAAATTTTCCAGAGTAGCAATAAAGCATGGCAGGATGAGCTCCTATAGCAGGCTGGACAGAGGGACGGGATGAGTAGACCATGTCTGAAAAACAGGAAGAGCAAAAGCTTCGTCGAGGTGGAGGCTCTTGCAGAGAAGAAATGAAAAGCAAGGGCTTCCAGCTGCGCCTTGATTCTGAAAGCCTCAAAGCCAAGCAAGAGAAATCTGGAATCTCGGTAGAAGGCTGCAAGCAATCATTTTATCTTGGGGAACATTTATTGAACATCTTCTGTGTGTCCTCAAGATTCTGAAGAAGCAGGGACGATAGGACATGGCCCTGCCCTGAAGGAGTTTGCAGGTCACAGCAGATGGTAGATGCGAAAGTGGAGTCTTAGAAAGATTAGTTTGGCAGGAAATATATAAAATATATAGAAACTGGGAGTGGTGGTGCACACCTGTAATCCCAGTCCTTGGGAGGCTGACACAGGAAGATCACAGGTTTGAGGACAGCCTCAGCAACTTAGTGAGACTCTCAACAACCTAATGAGATCCTGTTTATAAATTAATTAATTAATTAATTAATAGGGTCAGGAGTATAGCTCAGGGGTAGAATGCCCCTAGATTCAATCCCCAATACCACATACATACACACACACACACACACACACATGCGCGCGCGCAAAAATTAAAATATATGGAGAATTAAGGAACCCTAAGCAGCCCAGAGCCAGAGGCAGAATCTAACCGGAAGGGAAGTCTAAGTGTGTTTCCCAGCTCATTTTAGGGTACAGAGGTGTTTATCACCCAATGCTTTCAGCTTTGGAGCTTCAGCTGAAATTTTCAGACAAGAGTATAAATTAAGGTTGCTAGATTTTAGCAAGCAACTTTTTCTTTTCTTTTTAGTATAAGTATGTCCTGTGCAACATACGTTGTTTATTTGAAATTCAGTTTTCCTGAGCATACTGTATTTTGTCTGGCAGCCCTAGGAAAAGTCCTACCTAGCATCCTGTTAGAGTTTCTGTGGCCCACTTCCTATGGTGAAGCAAGCACACGTTGGGTGCACCAGGCTGTATATTCAGCAGGAAGCACGTTCGGCTTAGGTGTGTTGGAGTGTGTACACATCCCAAGTACTTGGTGGAGACCGTCCATTCCACAACAGTTACCTGTCACACAAGAGAATATGTCCTTCCTGCAAATAGTCTTATGAAGAAGGATATTATAATAAAACTTTTACTGAGTTCTAATAGATTCTAACTAGAATTCTTAGCAATAAGATTTTTTTTTTGGTACTGGGGATTGAACCCAGAGCCATTCTACCTCTGAGCTACACCCCCAGAACTTTTAATTTTTTGTTTTGAAATAGGGTCTTGCTAGGTTGCTGAGAGCCTCGCTAAGTTGCTGAGGCTGGCCTTGAACCTGCGATCTTCCTGTCTCAGCCTCCCAAGTACTGGGATTATAGGCTGTACCATGACACTCGGCTGCAATAAGATTTTTTTTTACTCAGATGTAAAGAACTAAGTCTGTAAAGAATAACCTCTGCCACATTTGTTTATTCCAATAATGTTACTAAATGTCACTTATCCTCTCTAATCAATGTACTTCATTGTGTAATGTTTTGATTTTCAGAGGAAAAAGAAGGGAGGTGAGTTCTTCACAGTTTTACTGTTTTGACATCGAAGATTCCAGCTGATTGTCGCATCCCATCTCCATTATCCAGCACAACCTACTGAGTTCCCTAGCTGCTTGCCAAACATAAAGTAAAATAAACAACTCATCAAAGAGTCCAGAAAATTGAGAAAGGTGTGGAAGAGAGAATAGCTGTGAGGAGCCTTTGACATCAATCTCACTCTCTGTGGGTTCAGAGGATTTCTTTTCTGGTTTTTTTGCTGCAAAAAGATTTGACTTAAACTTTTTGTTACAGATTCTTGGAAACTGGGGTGTGTTTTCTAGCCCTGTGGCTTGTGTAATAAAATTCCATAGTCACATAGGGACATTTGAAGGAATTGGGTTTGAAATTCTTGGGTTTGGGAGAATTGTTAAAATACACAATAATGGCCCAAAGATATGGTTTAGCCCAGGAAGATATAAATCACAACTAAAGAATGCATGGGGGATACATAGCCTGAGCAGGCATCTCTTGGTGGTAAGCAACAGAAATCCTTGAAGAAAGCTTGAGTGGAAGGTAGTTTATTTCAGGACCCTGATGGTACTTGCAGCAGTTATAGCTACTGGAACCAGGAGACTCTGAGGTGCTCCTCTCTATTTCTTTCTCTATCTCTATTTCTCTCTCTCTCTCTCTCTCTATCTCTATCTAGCTCTAGCTCTATGTCCATCTCCATCTCCATCTCCATCTCCATCTCCATCTCCATTTCCATCTCCATCTATCATCTCCATCTATCATCTCCGTCTCCGTCTCCATCTCCATCTCCATCTCCATCTCCATCTCCATCACCATCTCCATCTCCATCTATCATCTCCCTCTGCTCCCTCCACAGTATTACTGCACCCATTCTAAAAGGTAGTGGGCATCTTAGTTTGTTAACATAACTTTCCAATTCCTGCACTTGCGGCTGAATAACTCCAATACTGGTGTCTAAATTAAACTCACTGTGAGGGAGGCTCTCGAGTGCCTACCTGGAGTCAGGTGTGCATCCATGGTATATGGGCATGGGCTCATGGCGTCCTGTTTCCTTAACAGGGCTCCAGGCATGGATTGGGTCTGGGATTTGGACATAGCGGCTAAATCAAGTGAAATGATAATTTGGGTATTTTCCTTTGCATATTTTCTCTAATTGCTCCTAAGTAGAATAAGTGGTTGCTTTTGGGCCTGATTTTTATCATAGTTTATATTTTTCATCAAGTTCTAAATTTGCTGAGTAAATCCTTTGGAATGTTTGGTCTTGTAGTAAGGGTTTTGTGGTTTAGATTTCCTCTGGACAATATTAGGGTGGAAGTTCTGTCACCAAGATCATTTTGAAAATATCTTCACTCTCATCTTGGACTTTCAAGACCCCCTGTGGTCTATAAACACTCCACAGTCAAAGGCAAACAAAGAAAGCACTTGGTGTAGCTCAGTTTTAAGCGGAAGAAGAAATTTCTTTAAGTTAAACTTGCTAATCAAAGGCTTGAGACTTAACAAAGGATGTTTCACTGAATAGTTGGTTATAGCAATCGAACTTTCTAGAGATCTTTTTTTTTTGTCCTTCTCTCAAGTTCTGTGGTGCATTGTGTGAGAATGTGAGTAGAGGGAGTGGAGATGCCTTTCACGGGCTTCCAGTTAAGCTTTTAATTTACACTGGTAATCTACACCAGCTGATGCTCTCACATCATTATCTCTAAGATAGGGGAGAGGGAAAAATGGCATTCTATTTTTTTGCACCCTCTTATCCTTGAGATCTTGCATCTTCATTTAAAAGCAATCAGGTGGGCAGGTGAAAGGATTGGAAAAAAGATGGCTTTTAATAGCATTTGAGATCAAGGCTCCAACTTCCTCTTTAAATGCTGGCCCACACTTCTTTGATGTCTGACATTTTATTTTCAGTTCCACCTTGTGTGTTTTAAGAATTTTGCACTTTCCGGATTAAAAGTGCCTTCAAGAAGGACAGCAGGGTACCTGGAGGTGGCATAAAGGGGAGAGAGAATGCTCTTGGAATCCACCTGGTTCATCCCATCGGTCCGTTACAATACAGCTGGCCTCCAACACCAGCCTTGGGTCTCGACCTGCAGAAGTCAAGGAGCATGCAGAGCAAGTGTGCTGCCCACACACACCCTTGAGAATGCTCAGTGGTTATTTGTTTGACTCTATCATCTCCTTTCTCTTTCCAAAGGGCCTTAGGTTGGGTAGATGGTAGGCCATGGAGTCAGGGGGACACATCTAGAATTCTTTCTGTAGACACCAAGTTGGAAGCAGAAGAGGCAGGATCCAGACCATGATCTCAGCACCAAGATCAGAACAGCAGAGATGCAGACCCACATAAGTGGAAAACATACAGAGAGGTAGCAGAGGATGGTGCCTGGAGAGAGGGGACGGGGAGGACTCAGGGAGCTGGTGTATAAGTGTTGTGCAAGGACATTCTGGGCCAGGGATGCTAGGCTACAGTGTCCTCACAAAGATAGCCTGTGACTTCTGGCAGCCATCAGAGTTAGCTGAGAAGTTGACAGAGTCCTCATTGCAGGCATTGCGTGACCTTCCTCAACACTGTCCCACCATGGTTGGTTAGCAAGAAAAACTTCCCCAGGATTTACCTGGGTGTCCATGGTAACTCCAGCTCTGCAATGACTCTGCAGGCCCATTCAGCAGGAAGGTAAAGCGTGGCTTGTGAAGGCATGGTGGTGACAGTAGGAGGTACCTGTGGTCAAAGGTGAGCCCATATCTCTGCTTTGACCCTCATTCCTTGGCCCAGCAGAGGACACATCCTGCCACACAGCTGTGTATTCCCTGCCTTAATATCACAGCCACTTTTTTTTTGAGGTACTGGGGGTTGAACCCTGGGACATTCTCCTTCCAAGCCCCACCTGCAGCCCTTTTTTATTTTTATTTTACTAAGTTGCTGAGGCTGGCCTCAAACCTGCCATCCTCCTGTCTCAGCCTACTGAGTACTGGGATTACAGGCATGTACCACCATGCCCAGCTATTATAGCCACAATTTAAGAAGACAAAAATGGTATAATTATGATTGAGTCTTGCGGAGGGACTCCGTGTGCTGTGGGTACATACTAAAATGCCCGACTCCTCACTCCATAGATGGGGAGGAATGGAGACTGGCCCATATATTAGCCACCTATTTGATAGGGACCAAATATTGATTCTGTGAGGCTGGCCACACCCAAAAGGGGGGGATCAAATCAGAGATGTCACAGGAAGGCTAAGGGTCAGGCATCAGGGGTATCACACACATACACCAAGTCCACAGGATCCAGGGAGGAACCAGGTGAGGAAGCAGAGAGGACCAATCAGTGCCAAGTCAGTAAGAGACAAGGAAGGGGGTGAGGTGGTTGGTAGAAGAAAGGCAGTAGGCTGTGCTGTCAATTGCTACAATAACCTGGAGTGTAATTCATCAATTCAGCACATCACGCAAACATTCGATAAGGGTTTATTCATTCAACAAATATTTAAGCATTGAATACATTAGAGGTTCTAAATTTTATGATGTAATACTCATAGGACCCAGACACCAAGATGGTGATATAAGCATTACGACTTGAAAGGGGGTTATGTGAACATGTAAGGAAGGCTCCTAAAGGAGTCTTGGGCTGGGCATGGTGGTGTATGCCTGTAATCCCAGTACAGGAGGATCGCAGGTTCGAGGCCAGCCTCAGCAACTTAATGAGACCCTGTTTAAAAAAAGGGGGGGAATGGGGTATAGCTCAAAAGTAGAATGCCCCTGGGTTTAACCCCCAGTACAAAAAAAAGAAAAGAAAAGGGGAGCCTTCCTCTTGGTACAGAAAGCCAAGCCGAGGCATGAGAACGGTGGGAGTTGGGTAGGAGATGCGTGTTTTAGGCAAAGGAAAGATAAACACAAATTACCTGTGGAAGTGGAGAGCATGAGGCTTTGGGGAAGCCATGTGGTGTTCAGACTGGTTGGAGAATAGAGTTCTAGCTGGGTGTGGTGAGGAGTGAGGAGTCAGATAAAAGCAGGGGTCATACCTTGAGGCGCCTCCTACGTCTTGGTAAGGACTTTGGACTTTATCCCAGAAGGCATGGAGAGCCACCAGTAAGAGCTTTAAGGAAGAGAAACACAATCTGAGCTGTGTTGGGAGCTGACCTAGGAGGTCGGGATGGAGCCGGAGAGAAAGAGACAGACTGGAGAGAGATTTAGATTGTCAGAGTGACAGGGCTTGGTTATTGGCCAAAGAAGTAAGGGAGAAGGAGGAAGCAGAGCGGACATCTCTCTAGGCTTACAGATCAGACAGTGGAGGTGAATGGTGCAGTCATTTATCCGTTTATCCTTTGGGGGCATTTAGTCATTTATCCATTTGGGGGTAATAAGAGAATTGGGTTTTGGAGGAAGAGCAATGAGTCCAGTTTGGATGTGTTTGGGGTGGGGGGCAGCAGGAGAAGGTCCTGCTGTTGCACCAAGATGGTGCCTGTCTGGAAGGGTGGGTAAGGCTGCTCACAGAACCAAGCACAGTTTATTATCAGTGGACGGCCATGTTTTATTCCCCTCCCCCCCTACAAAGGAGAATCCACACTGGGAAAATAGGGAATTTGGGTTGAAATAAGCCAGAGAGATAAACTTCTAGTTATAATCTAGATATACAGCAATCAGATTTAGCAATGAATGCAGAGACAAACAAAAATCTAAATACCTCAGCATAATAAAAAGAATTCATGGAATTCCACTTCCGCCAATGGCTTTTGTTTTACGAATTCCTTGACATGCTTCTGAAACAGAGCAATTGCTCTGTTATTGTGTTCTGGGAGAGCTTCCAGCAGGGCACGCCCAGAAATTGGTGTACTTCACAAAAGATATGCCATCTCCCTGGGCTCTGATTTTCTCCTTGGGTCAGTATTTCACTCCTGTCAGGATATTGCCCAATGCCTGCCTATCTTAAACCCCAGAAGAGAGCCATCTGTTGAGCTATGGAATGTTTTCAGCCAGAAGTCATGCATCGTTAGTCTAGCCAGGGCGTGCTGTTGCTTGTAGAATTTTTTATAGGGGGAGGCCCAGCGTATGTTCCGAATTAGAGGCTCTCATCTGCCTGTGGCAAATTGCAACACAGGCTGGTGGAAATTCACTCCTGGGTGATATTTGAACTATTTGGAATATTAATTTTTCAGATTCTTTCTCCATTTCCACTCAGTCTTTGAATGCAGAAGTGTGTGTGTGTGTGTGTGTGTGTGTGTGTGTGTGTGTTGTGTTATCTCACACCAAAAGCATCATCTACTTTCTTTTCTCCATTGGTGCATCGTAATCATACATCATAATGAAGTTCATAGTGATAGAGACATACGTGCACATAGCACTCAGTGAGCCTCCCCCTGACTCCCTTACCCTCCTCATGTGTGACATTGAGATGGGCATTGATAAATTTCTGTATGTACATCATGTCCATTGAAGTGTTTTCTTCATTGAGTCTCCCTACTCCCACCTCTCTCCCTCCCTTAGTTCCCCTGCATCACTCCACTAGGGTTTCTCCTCCTTTGTCTAGAGTCCCTCCTGTATCCCAATTTCTCCCTAGCTTCCACACATGAGGGAAAATATCAGACCTTTCACTTTTTGTGACTGACCAATCTCACTCAGCATCATATTCTCCAGTTCCATCCACTTCTCTGCAAATGACATAATTTTGTTTTTCTTATTAGGAACGTTTTCTTTGTCTAGAAGGAGAAAACATTTGTAGAGATGATATGGTTTGGATAAATGTCCCCAAAGGCCCATGTGTTGTCTGCCTGTGGCACTCTCTGGAGGTGGTGGACCCTTTAAAAGAAAATGAGGTCACTGGGGGCATGCCCTTTAAGGGAATATTGGGACCCCTTTGCTTCCTGGCTACCTTGAGGTGAGCATCTTCTTCTGCCAGGTGCACAATATACTGCCCCACCACAGGCCCAAAAGCAATAGGACCAAATGACCATAGACTGAAAGCTTCAAAGCTGTGAGCCCAACAACCCTTTTCCTTTTTAAGTTATCTCGGGTATTTTGTTATAGTCATGGAAAGCTGACCAGCACAGGAGAACACACTTTATATTTAAGTCTTATAAAAGGACATTTTTTGTACTTTAAAGGGTAGATTCTGACATGTTTGTAATTTTAAACTTTTAAAGAGGGAACCGTTTTGAATTTAACCTAGTATTAGTGATGTCTGCTAGGAAGTAATTCTGCTTAATAGCTTCCAGTTAGATAAAAGCTCTAGCTTCAAGGGAAAATAGTTAAAAGTAAATGGTGGGTGGCTTAGGGGAGAAATGCTCCGCAGAGACAGAGTAGTTAGGTGGGTTCATGCCACAGGTGCTGGGCAATTATTGTCTTTCCCTCTCGCTCTGCATAAATCAGGACTCTGTTCCTGGAACTGGGAGGCAGGGAGCACTGTAGCAGTGAGCTAGTGGGGAGGGCTGAGCATGCTAACTTGGTGGGAAAGTCCACAGACATCAGGAGTTTCCTTTCCTAGAATAATTAAAGTTTGCTGCAGGAGAAAAGCATTAGGAGTTTTAACTTTTGATGAAGCTAAACATTCTGGAAGGTTTTTAAGTACAAGAGATTGAGACTAAGCTATCTTCAATCCTGGAGACGGAAATAGAGGCAGAACAAGTAGTTATCGACCAAAGTCCTTCAAAAGTGCTTCATTGCCCTTTGGATAAAGCCCAACTTTCTGATGATGGAACATGAAGTTTTTATGATTTGGCCCCAATTACATAGCTAACCTTATTTTATTCTTTTTTTTGCCATCCCTGTCCATCCCTAACACCTTGTACTGTGCCATCCTTCCCAATGTTTCTGTTTATTTTTTATGAAACAAAGGCAGCTCTTTAATGATGACTATGACAATATGGCTACTTTAGAAAATTTTTTATTGGAACCGGGCATGTTGGCGCACGCTTGTAATCCCAGTACTTGGGAGGCAGAGACTGGAGGATCCAGGTTCGTGGCCAGCCTCAGCTACTTAGTGAGGTCCTCTGCAACTTCGTGAGACCCAGTTTCAAAATAAAGGATAAAAACTAGGGCTGGGGGTGTAGCTCGGAGGTAGAAGGCCCCTGGGTTCAATCCCCAGTACCGCAAAAAAAAAAAAAGAAAATTTTTTATTGGTCCATTGTAATTGTACGTGACAGTGAGATTCAGAGCGATACATCCATATATACATATAACATTATTTGGTCTGTTTCCTCTTACAAACCTCCTCTTTCCCTCCATTCCTCCCTCTCCCCAGTCCCCTTCCATTACCCTACTGGTCTCTCTCCTAAGTTTCATGAGGTCCCTTTTCTTCTCTGTTTTCTCTCTAGCTTCCCCTTATGAAAGAAAACATGCAGCCCTTGATTTTCTGAGTCTGGTGATCTTACTTAGCACGATGTTCTCCAGTTCTATCCATTTTCCTGCAAGTGACATAATTTTTTCTTCTTTATGGCTGAATAAAACTATTGTGTATATATACCACAGTTTCTTTATCCATTCATCTGTAGACAGACACCAATATTTACATTTAGCTTTTAAAATAAAGCATACAATTGTGAAAGAAAAATGTCATTAAATAAAAGATGTTATTCTCTGCATCTCAGTTATAAATTTCTTGGAATAAACTAGCAGTTCTAACATAAAGCCAAATTTGATTCCTGCTGACGTTGGGAAGCATGCTTTATGAAAGAAGTACAACTTAGGTACGAATGACCTTGCTGTTGTTTCCAAGGTCATATGGTCATTTGGTGATGAAACACACCTTTGTTTTCTTATCTGTAAAACAGAGATATTATAATTTACTATAATGCAGATATGGCTGTTGGAAGAATAAAATGAGATCATGCTTATAAAGGATTAGCCACGATACATGGCACATAGTTGATGCTAAATAAATGGTGACCACTGTGTTTAAGGGATTGGCTTGACCCCTTCCAATACGTGGTGTTTCTAGAGACAAACATGAGCTCTCAGTGCTCCAACTTCTTCCTATATTCCTCTCTACTGCACGTCTGTGATGTTCGCAACGCACGCGTGTGTGTGTGTGTGTGTGTATGTGTATACATGCTCATGCATGTGTCTTCACTGTACTTCATGGACTGTACCATACAGAGGCTGAGTTTCCAAAAGTTTTCCCTTTGTGATACACATTTTCATCAACCTTCTGTTGACCTTCCTGTCTAGCTCAAAGCGACACTTAGATATTACTGACACCTCCAAGCACATCTGCTCAAAAGTATGCTTGGAAGGTTGAAAAATTTTAGGGTGCGTGTATAATGCTATAAAGTTCTAAATAATAAATTAAAGGGTAGTTTAGAGCCCTAATTATAGCCATCTGGGTTAACTTCCCATTGCAAATTAAAATATCCATCTTGACACAAGTTTAATTTTTCCAAAACACCTGTTCTAAAAGGAAGTGTGCTTTTTACATAATTGGAATTACAACACTTTGAAAATATTTCACTTCACTGGAAAGTCAGTTATGTTCCAGAATAAATGTTCTCATATGTAATGGGGAAAATCAATCCCTAAAGAAAAAAAAAAACCCAGCTAATATATACAAAACTCAGCCACAGATTTCTTTCCTTTCTCTTCATCCTTGTTATTTTTTAAGACAGCAATGAGCCCCTTTGGTTTTCTTTTCACATTTCGCAAAAATAATTGTAGAAGCAGAAGTGTGATCGGTTAACAACTATTGAATCCGAAAAAACCAACAAAATTTCCATCTTAAATTGTCCACAGAAATTGCGGCAATTTCCATTACAACTGTGTGGATTAGGCAGCTTATTTGTACAATCCGTTTTCCTCTACACCAGCTACCTGTTTCATAAATAATTCTGCTGGTACAATTACATGATATACCAGTACTGCACTAATTTTTCTACCAATCCAAACAAGCACTTAATGACATAGGTATCTTTGAAGGCAGACTTTGATACAAACTAAAATAAGAGAATTCTGGTTTTCAATGGCTATGCCATTTTTTAGACATCATTTACTGCAACTCAGTAGCAAAAGAAATACCAGTGTTTCCTTAAAATAAGACAGTTTGCGAGGCCTGTCACAGAACTGGAAAGATTTCTCTTCCTCCTTGGTTTCCTTTTAACTACCTCCATAAAACAAAGGAATTGCCAGAAACCTTTGGACGCTTCCTCTGTCTTCATGAAAAGAAATGCTTAATTGAAGTTAGCGACCTTCTTTTCTCTTCCATTCAAAGATCACCTCTTCCCCCTGAAAGGGATGTCAGGGGAATGATTTCTGCCTTCCGGGAGCCCTAGAGAATTGTAATCACCTGTCTCCGTGTGTTGTATGCTTTCCTTAGAGTATATTAAAAAGCCCTAAGATGCAAAACATATAGTGTGCGCACTTACTACCTTTCAAATATAGGTTCTTTGAAGGCATGATGGGTAAGTTCAGTGTGGACAGCAGGGGAGCCTGGATTTAAATACATTTCCGAGCAGGTCTAAGATTCTGTGATTTTCTCACTTGCAGAATTGACGGTGTTCCTGTGAGAGTCACTTCTGTGGGCAGACTGCCAACCACTTTCCAAAGTTTATTTCTGTGTCCTCCTCTACTTAGGCTATTTCTCTCTCATCCCCTCCCCCCACAAGGTAGAAAGGCCTGGAGGGGAGAGGGAGCTTGGCATTTGGGGGGAGACACAGATAGTTTGCTATGATCTCGATTTCAGGCTGCTAAGTGGGGAGTTGTGGTGACGAGAGGTTGAAAATCATGGAGACTCATGTCAACCCTGCAACAGAGTTTGAAAAGAATCCTACAGACAAGAAGGGGCCATTGAGCATTTCACAGACAGTTGATATAGTAAGACCTTTAGCTTTAGAAACATTATAGCCGGGCGTGGTGGTGCACACTTGTAATCCCAGTACTTGGGAGGCTGAGACAGGAGGATCCGGGTTCGTGGCCAGCCTCAGCTACTTAGGCCCTCTGCAACTTACTGAGACCCTGTTTCAAAATAAAGAATAAAAAATAGGCTTGGGGTGTAGCTTGGAGGTAGAATGCTCCTGGGTTTAATCTCCGGTACAGCCAAAAAAAAAAAAAAAAGAAACATCATTATTAATTCTGGCTATTAGGCATATAGGTGTTCATCTTACCATTCTTTGTGTTTTTCTGTATTTTCAAAAGTCTGACTCGAGTGATGTAGGTAAATAAAGCTCTTTCTGGCTATCGAGCAGAGGAGGGATGTGACATACATCTCTCCACTGGAAATCTGTAACAGCAATACAGACAGGGAACAACGATGTGCTAACTGTGACACCTACGCAGTTGGACTGAGGCATATGCAGGAGGTAAAATTGGGATTGGAAACAGGTGTTGTTAAGTTTTCTGAAAGGGCAACCAGGTGAGTGAAAATCTGTACAGGAAGACAGGGAGAAGATAATTTTGTCTGCTTGGGACAGTGTGAAGTAGACATCTTTGTAGAGATGCCCCACAGGCAGCTGGATCTCTGAATCTGGAACTTGGGAGAAAGTTCTGGACTGCAGGTACAGATTTGGGCATTGTGAATCTGCAGAAGACACACGGGGAGGTGAGATCACCAAGGGAGTGTGCGAAGAGTAAAAACACAGCCCAGGCGGAGGATGAGACCCGGAGGGACAGCTGCAGGCACTGGAGTGTCAGAGGGAGGAGACTAAGAAGTTAGCGGAGAGCTCGGTTCATGAAGGAAAAACGTCATTAACTGTCCCAAAGGGATCAAGTGTGATTGTTCCGAAGAGTCACCTTGGATTGAATTTAGCAATCAAGAGATTTGGGGAAAGAGGGTTGGTGGTGGAATGGCAGGAGAAGCAGCCAGATCGAAAAAATCTCAAGGGTATGATGATGATAATAATAATGATAATGATAATAATAATAATAATAATAATGATGATAATGATAATAATAATGATAATGATAATAATAATAGCAGCTACATTTTTTAGAGCTTATTACGTGCCTGGCGCTGTGCTAAGCTCTTTTCCAATATTGCCATATTTTATATTCACAGCACCCCAATGAGTAAAATTAATAGTTACTCCATTTTGCTTGAGAAAAGTGAGATGCAGAAAAGTTAAATACTATGTCTGTGGTCACATAGATCAGGTGGGGGAAGGAGGGTTCTTTTTTTTTTGGTGCTTGTGACTGAACCCAGGGGTATTCTACCTTTGAGCTATACCCCCAGCCCTATTTTACTTTTTATTTGGAAACAGGGTCTCACTAAGTTGCAGAGAGGGCCTCACTGAGCCTCACTGAGACAGCCTCACTGTCTGAGGCTGGCCTCAAACCTGCGATCTTCCTGTCTCAGCCTCCCAAGTACTAGGATTACAAGTGTGCACCACCACACCCAGCTAGAAGGGTCTGACTCAGATTTGCTTTCGTCTAAACCCCTGCCCTCATTGGAGAGGAGAGATGGATAGTGAGCCTGGGCTGCCTCTGAAGAGTGAGGACATTATGTGGAAGAAAAGGGAAGAGAGAGCCAGAAGGGCCAGTCCAGGCACAACAGGGGTTTTGTTTGAATCAGGGGTGGTGGTGCACACCTGTAATCCCATGCCTGGGAGGCTGAGACAGGAGGATCACAGATTCAAGGACAGCCTTAGCAACTTAGTGAGACTCTCAACAACCTAGCCAGACCCTGTTTCAAAACAAAAAAGATAAAAAGGGCTGGGGGTATAGCTTGGCGGTAAAATGCCCCTGGGTTCAATCTCCAGTACCACAAAAGTTAAAAAAAAACTATAAAAAAAGAGGGGTTTTGTCTGTTTTCAAGATGGAATAACCTATCGCAAATTTAAATACTGATAGGGAAGAACAGGTAGAGAAAGAGAAGTTAGAGATCCGGAGAGAGGAAGGTTGTTTTCCTGAGCAGATAGCGCGGGATGGGATGGGGCTGATGGTCGATAGGGCTCTCTCGTCGTTATTATCGCAGGATCGCATGGGTGGGACACCATATGGTGGACTTGGAAGGAGGAGTGGCGGGCTCTTGCTTTGTGGCTTCTATCTTAGCAGTGAAGGAGGAGGTGAGGGGCTTTGCCGAGTGGAGTGTGGTGACAGGTAGAAGCTTTGATGAGTATAAAGATCTGCACTCGCCGGTGTAGAGAATGGGAGAGAGTGCGGACCAGAGAGACGTGGACAGACTCCATGCAGCACTGAAGTCCCAGTGGAGGCCGGAGTAAAACACATTTGTATTTGAAATTGATCTGGGGCAGAGAGGAGAAAAGGCAGAGTGTATGCATGGTGCTCAGGAAGGATTTATTGAGTTATATGAAATTAGGTCGATAGATGCACATTGAATTTGCATTGACTTGAATTTCCCCAATATTAATTTATTTTAAAAATGAAATTTATTACGGCAGTGTGTTATTAGTTCTTTTCTCATAAAAGGAGAGAAAAGAAAACCGTGTGTGTGATTTTGTGAGTGTTTAGATTTCAGACAAATAAAAACTCTCCCTAATAAACATGTTCTTTGTTTACTTTTTATTGTTCCTTTAATTCTGTAAAACTCTCAAAATGGAAGGAAGGAGACAGAGAGAGAGGAAGGAAGGAAGGAAGAAAGGAAGAAAGGAAGGAAGAGAAAGGAAGGGAAGAAAGGAAGGAAGAAAAGGAAAGAGAAGCAAGACAGGCCGGGGGACATGGGGATGGGGCAGGTTAAGGACAGAGGGCCCCGAGATGGCTTTGGTGTCCTGGCTGCCAGTGTTTTTAAGAATTCCAGTGTTCCGGGGCTCACTGGCATTGCTTTATCTGAATTTTCATTCTGTATAAATCCTCCTGGGTCCTGGCCCGTTCACACAGTGACTTTGTAGTTCACAGCCGTGACTGACAGCTTCGCAAACGGAGCTTGATGTCTGACAGACGACTACATCTCTCCTGCTAAGTGTTGGGTCCAAACTTCTTCAGAGCTTTGCAAACCCCAGCGTGGCGGTTCCTCTCACAGCCTCGATCTTTGTCTGACTCTGCCCCCCTCCCTTATTGAATTGCAGGATGGCATTTCATGCATTCTTTTCTTGACAGGAAGGGCTGGGGCCCAGTTGAAGATCCAGGTGCATGAGCGGTGTTGATTTGAATGAACTGCACTTTAAAGTTAGGGCCAGATGGTGTTAAGGGTGGGAGCCTCATATCTTGTCCCCTGGGATCCGCTGCTCTCCAGGGAGAACAGTTACTTTGGTGGCCATAGAGATATTACTTTTGGAACTTTTCCATCTGACACCTGTTGGGCCATGTCACCACTCCTGATTGACCTTAAATCACGGGTTTTTTTTTAACCAAGTCACGGAGGAGCTGAACAACGGGTAAACTACATCCAAACCAGGCACCCCAGGGCAGAGCGTGGGCAAAGATGAAACGGGGTGGCATAGGCAAAGTGTCCCCAGGGACATTCGACCATGACAGATTCCTACCATCGTCCTTGGTGAATTTTGGGGAATCAGTGCTAATGTCATGAGTTAGAATTCTGGCACTCAGTGCCAGATTTTCCCTCTTTGACAGCAGCAAATGAAGCACCCTTCCATTTTACTCAGTCATCAGGTATTTTTTGAGTGCCCCCATGTTCCCAGCACTATGGCCCATGGTGCAGGGTCCCCCCCTCTCGCTTCCTCTCCTCTTGTGAGTATTTGGGGGAGGAGCTAAAGCTCCTGCTTATAGAGCACCCTCCACAGATTTTGCTACATCATCTCCTGGCTCACGAAGAACGCCCCAGTGGAGAAGTAGTATGCCCATCTTATAGACCGGAAACTAAGGTCTAGACATAGGAGATAACTATTGCAGACCCGGGACTCGAATTCTTGTCTATCTGTTCTCAAAGCTCCTAGTCTTTCCAGTTTGGTAAGCTGCTAGAGAAGAAAAGCAGAAAAAAGTGGAGACTTTAGTTTTCAAAGCACCATTTCCTCATTCAGTTGCATGTTAGCACCGGAAACAGCGATTGACTCCTTTATACCAATGAGGGTCAACCCAAGCGTCATTTTCTTAGCAGTGAGGCTACAATGAGATCGCAGACTGGCTAAAAAAAAATATTTAGTTGGGAGTGTAAATCTGAAGACCTCATTCACAAGAGAGTGCTAGCAGGAGAGCTCTTAAGTGTGTCAGAAGGCTGCGTGGGTTGTACATCTCCATTTTATTCTCACTCTCCCACTCGACACTGGTATAATTCACTGATGTTAAAGGGGATGTGAACGGGAGGAAGGTAGAGGAATTTGTCGTGGTTGAGTGTCCCTGGGAGGCGCTTTACCTAGCCCACCCCATTTCATCATTGTAAACGCTCCCCAGTGGGGGTGCTATGGTTGGATGTAGTTTTTCCCCAAGGTTCCTGTGTGGAGAGGTCGGTTCCCAGTTTGGTAATGGTGGGGAGAGGGTGGGACCTCTAAGAGGTAGGGCCTAGTGGCAAGTCCTTAGGCCTATTGGAGGCAAGCACTACTAAAGGATCATGGGGCCGCAGCGTCTCTGGCTTTCTGATTTCTTGTTCCTGCATGTGTTCCCACCATGGCCATCCACCATGAGGTGCTGCACCGAAGGGGGCCCTCGCAAGAGCCGGCACCATGCTGCTTGCTTGGACTTTCGTGTGAGCTAAGGAAACCTTTATTTATTTATTTATTTTGGTAGTACTGGGGTTCAAACCCAGGGACAGTCTACCTCTGAGCTACACTCCCAGCCCTATTTTTATTTTTGAAACAGGGTCTCGTTACATTGCTGAGGCTGTCCCCGAACCTGCCATCCTCCTGTCTTAGCCTCCTAAGTACTGGGATTATAGGCATGTGCCACTGCACCCAGTTTAAGTAAACCCTTGAAAGAATAAAGTTAGCCTGCCCTGCATCTTCATTATAGTAACAGGAAATGGACTTGTACAACAGAAGGAAGAAGAAACTGAGGAGGGAGGTATAAAAACTTGCTCAAGTAAGGAAAAAAAATAATAGGATTTGACCCTGGATGAGCCTGGTTCCAAAGTCCTTGCTTTACCACTCTTTAACAACACTAAAGAAGGGACTTTGGGAGGTCGAGAGAGGAAGAAGTAGGTGAGGGGTTAGAGGTCACCTCAGCCGGAAGCAGCCCTCTTACTTAATATCCTGGACTTTGGCTCTTTCCTCTTTAGTTTCAAAGGGATCCTTATTTAGAATTGCAAAAGCAGACAGTGGTCACCTGCAACCTCTGTGCGTTTTCTCGTTGGGTATAGCAAGGCTCTAGAGGACTTTCCCCAGAAACTTCAACATCTGGCAATGTTCCATGGTGAAAGAAAGGAGCACTACTTTTGGAGTCAGGAGTCTTATTTGGAGTCTGGGATCTACTGAGGACCTCTGCATTTCTGGGAAAGGTTCTAACTGAGGAGCTGAATATCTTTGGGGAAAACACTAAAATTCTTTTGGGCAAAGCCCCGGAGCTCTCATTTTCTTTGTATGTCAAGTGGAAACAAAAATACCTACATTATCCATTCTCACATGAAGTCACTCATCCACCCCCTCATCCCCATCACAAGGACTGTTCTAACCGTGGGGCCTACGGGGTGAACAAGACGGGCTGTGTGCCGATTCTTAAAGAGCTTATATTCTAGCGAGGAGACTGGCCCTAAACAAGAAGCCCATGAGTGAATAAGATAGTTTTGGATTGTTTTGTGTTCCACAGAGGGGAAAAAAAACAAAAGGGATCATATGTTGGAGAGGGATGGATTGGGGTGGGGAATGAAAACATTCTAGATTGGTTAGCCAGAGAAAGCTTCCCGAGGTGGTGATGTGGGACTGTGCTCAGAACAAAAGAATAAAGAATCAGAGAGAAGCAGAAGCCAGGGAAAGAGGAGAACAAAGAGCGAGAGATGGACACAGGCTTGGAGCATTTGAGGAACCGAAGGGAGATCTTGGATGGAAGAGGGAAGGACTCAGTGATGTAGTATATGTAAAAACGCTCATCATTATGCAAAGTTTATTATTGATATTTCTCTTACTTCTACTAACCTTCACTTACTCCCTTCTTCCCTCCCTCCCTCCTTCCCTTCCTCCTTCCCTCCCTCTCTTCCTTCCTTCCTTCCTTCCTTCCTTCCTTCCTTCCTTCCTTCCCTCTTCCATCTCACTAGTATGTCTTCTATACCAGCATTTCTCAAACTCCAATTTATATTAAAAAAAGAGAACTTTTTCATTTCCAATCAAGTGTGAACTTGATGTACAAGTTCACACTTCTGTACAATGTCCCAGTGCTGTCAAATAACAATGGTAATTTTGGAGATTTCTAAATGCTGCTTTTGATTTCTGTGCCTTCCTCTTGGTGGCCCAGTGTTGGGTAGTTCATGGACCACTAACTGAATAGCAGTCTCCTACATAACAGGGTTTTTCTGGTACAAACCCACAGACTTTGTAATTGGGGATTGCTGATAAGCACTAATAACCCAGTATCTCGTGTGTGTGTGTGTGTGTGTGTGTGTGTGTGTGTGTGTGTATGTTACTGGCAATTGATTGAATCCAGGGGCATTCTACCTCTGAGCTACACCCCCAGCCCTATTTTATTTTTTATTTTGAAAGAGGGCCTCACTAAGTTGCTGAGTCTGGCTGCAATCCTGCGATCCTCCTGTCTCAGCCTCCCAAGTACTGGGATTGCAGGCGTGTACCACCATGCCTGGCTAACCCTATATCTTCGTTAGCTTGGTGCCCTGGAGCATAGAGGAAACAGCATGCACTGTGCTCCATTGAACTGTGCTCTGCAGAGGGCTGTGAACAGAAGGGATGACATCTAGAAAGAACCGAGCCTGAGAGTTGAGTAGGCTTTTGCCGCGTAGACGAGAAGAGAGCCGAGGAAGGGCATCCATGATCTGTGCCTTTCTGTATCTGTTTTATCTTGCCATTTGTCAATGCAGCATATCAATAAGAATCATTTTATTTATTTTTTATTTTATTTTTACTGGTGCATTGTAATCACACATCTTGATGGGTTTCAGGGTGGTATACATGCACGCATCGGTCAATTAGCCCTCCCCCAATTCCCACCCCCATTCCCTCCCCCTTTCCTCCTTCTCGTGCTCAGCATAGTAGTTGACCTTTATGTACATCCTGTGCAGTCATTTTATTTAAATGGGACCTGGGGTTCAAAAGCCCACCTCAGGCATCCACATAAGCAAATAAGATTGTGGGCCTCCGTGTGCTGTTATCTGATTTCCGCAGAGACTCCAAATTCTCGGAGACAGGGGCCTAGAGCTGGGCATAAAGAATCACTTCTAGTTTTTCCTGATGCTGTTGTATAATAAAACAGCCCAATTAGCCTAGAGCCGGGGCAGCCCTGTGGGAGACTTTGCACAGAACCTTGGAGGACAGAAACGACAGGCAGGCATTTCCCACTAGGTTTGATTCCTCTTAGTAAGTTTGAAAAGCCAGGGGGAAGTATCCAACAAGGGTAGGATACTTGCCAAGGTGAATTCTGAGCTGGCTTCAAAAGGCTTGAACGATAATGGCTGACTTAAGAGGGGAACAGACAAGGTTATTAAGACTATCGAAGTGAGCCTTGGGGTGTTTCCAACAGCCAAGGCTGGCTCTCCTGCACTGTGAGGCTCTTGTGGAGAGGAGAGGGCCCCACGCCCTGTCTGGGATTCAGAATAGCATGGGGGTGCCAGGTCCCCGAGGGAGATCATGCTTGTCAAGGGTGACACAGGGATTTCTCTGATACATAAACAGTGCACAGAATTCTCAGCCACTGGGGAAGTATCAGTCCCATTTCCAAAACAAAGATGGAGACTTCTGGCGCTCAGTACAGGGAACAGTTGTCTTCTCGTTTTGTCTTAATTTTCAACAACTGAAAATCAAGCAGAAATTGGAAGGCTTCACTGTGGAGTGTTCTCTAGGCGAGCGAATGAAATCGCTTCGGGCTCTGTTTGGAAGAGCTACTTTGGGCTTGGCAGACATAAACCCATTTTCCTTTTCTGGGATATTTTTCTTGCCCTGTGATTTAAAAAGAAAGAACTTGAAAACTGAAGGAGTTGAACAGAGCCCAGAAGGCAATGAAAGGGGTTCTATCTTATCGTTCCGTGTCAGGCTCCATGGGTGTAAGTGTTTCCAGCAACGTGAGCTCTGTCTCCAAGAGAAGAATACCATGTTCATGGCAGTTTGAAGTGGAGTCATTAGACGCTTTGGACTTTGAAGTCTTATATACCCAGAGTGGAGTACTGACCCTGCCTCTTCCTGGTTGGGGCCAGTCATTTCCTCTCTCTGTATCTCTGTCCCTCCCGCATAAAACAAGAGAATAATGGTGCCACCGAAAGGTCCTTCTAAAGTGTTAAGTGAAATACACAGAGGGGGCCTTGACACGGTGCCTGGTACACAATACAGGATGCTTTCAACTTACACCCCATGCTCTTGTCCCGCTATAAATTATTATGTTCTTGGCCAACTGGAATCCAGAGAACCTATTACTAGTTCTGTCCTCTATGGATGTCATTGCTGCCACCTCCACAGTATTGGTGGCCCCACGCCTTCTCATCAATCAGATGGACAGTGTTTGGTGGCTTTTTTTTAATTTGATACAGCAATGAACTTATACTGTTGTGCTAGCTGCTGCCGTGAACACACAAATAGATTTAAAACAAAAGCGTCAGGGTTGGGGATGTAGCTTGGTGGCAGAACACTTGCATAGCATGTGTGAAGCCCTGGGTTTGATCCCCAGTGCTGCAAAATTATTAATTAATTCATTAATTAAAAAGAGAAAAAGCGACAGAAGGGAATTAATGTTTAGTAAGGCCCACAAAGGGCCTTATCTATTCCATGGCATTTAGTTCCCATAGTAGTTCTGCACAGTAGGTGTATTATTACCATTTCACAAATGAGGAAAGAGAGGTACAACGGTGCACATACCTATAGTCCCAGCTACCTAGGAGGCTGAGGCAGGAGGATCATTTGAGTACAGTAGTTTGGGGTCAGCCTGGGCAATCTAGGGAGGCCTGTCTCTTAAAAAAAAAAAATGAGGAAAGCCGTGTTGAGAGGTTAAGTGACTTGCCTAAGCTCGCACAGCAATTCCGTGGATTTACACCCAGCTCCTTGTGTCCCCTGAGATAGTGCTTGTCTTATTGCACCGGGCCATCTCTTTGCCTTTGATAAGCTCCTGAACTAGTCAGGCAGGAGGAAACACACATATGCAAGGCAGGGTGTAGACTAATAGGAAGCTACCACAGTTGAGTTGGCAGGGCTGCGGCCGAGCACGCCAGCCAGCTTGCCTGCAGTCTCTGTCCCCTCTGAGATCGCATGTCCACAAGCGCTGCCCAGCGAGCAGTGGGAAGTACAGCTGGGCCCAGTGCCTTAGCTGTCCAGACCACTGATGAACCCTTGCTCCAGCTCGGCGCAATCTCTCTCTCTCTCTGTTACTGGAGATCAAACCTAGGGGCATTCTACCTCCAAGCTATACCCCCAGCCTTATTTTATTTTGAAACAGGGTCTTGCTAAATTGCTGAGGTTGACCTTGAACCAGAGATCCTCCTGTCTCAGTCTCCCAAGTACTAGGACTACAGATGTGTGCCACCACGCCTGGCTCTGACTTTATCTATTCTTTTAGGACATAGAGACAATAGTTGGGTGGAGATGGGTGTTTGACTTGGGAGAATGGTACACAAGTCTTCTAGTATCATGTAACAGCTTACTACAGATTTAGCAGACTGAAACAATACTTACTTATGAGTGGACGGTTCCCTGTGTGAGGCCCTGCCCGCTGCGTGTTCCTCTTGGGGTCTTAGGAGGCTGCGACCACAGCGTGGACCTAGCTGTGTTCCTCTACCAGGGCTCTGGGGAAGAATGCATTTGCACGCTCTTTCAGGTCTTGTTCATACACATCAGCCTCCTAGATAGAGAGGAGGGTGGAGAAAGGGTGGAGCGGACCTGGAGTGAGTAGAAGATGCGCGTCACACCACTGGTTTTTCTCTGGGAGCACGCTGCTTCCCAAGGCTCTATCTGGGAAATGGACATGGGGCACAGAGCTCATGTGCATTCAGATCTGTAAAGATATTTGTTCATATGTGTGCACGAGCGTGTGTGTGTGCATGTGCTGGCTTGGTAGGTGTGTTCATTTCCTATGGCTACTATAACAAAGTACCACACATGTAGTGACTTAAAACAGCAACATACATTTATTCCCTTACAGCTCTGGAGGGCAGGGGACCAGCATCAGTTTCTCTGGGCTAAAGTCAAGCTGTGGGTAGCTGCTTCCTTACGGCGGCTCCAGAGGAGAATGTTAATTTGCTCTTTCCAACTCCCAGAGCCCGCCTGCATCCCTTGGCTCTTGGCCTCTTCCTTCGTCTTCGCTCCAACCTTTGCTTCCGTCTTTACCCTACCTTCTCTTCTTTGTAGTAAACTTCCCCTCTGCCTTCTTCTGATAAGGACCTGTGATTGCATTTCAGGACCCATTTCTTTAATTCAGGATAGTCCCTTCATCTCAAGATCCTTATTCCCATCTGCCAAGTCCCTTTTGGCATAGAGGTGAACATTCACAGGTTCCAGCATTGGCTCCTGGGTGTCTTTGGGGGGCCATCATGCAGCTCAGTAAAGCAGGTGTAGACTCTCGAGTCACATGGCTGGAGTTCAGATTTCAGCTCCGCCGGTTAGTGCCTCATGAGCTCATGACCCAGACAAGTTACCTAGGCTCTCTGTGTCTCGCTTTCACCATCTGTTAAGTGGGATAATAAAAATGACAACAATATACACATGGTGTTATTTTTGTGAGGATTAAGTGAGGTAATGAATGGAAAGTGCTTATCCCAGGGCGCAGTAAACATCCACTAAATGTTGATGATTATAGTCTCCACTATTTTTTTATTTGGTGCCTAGGTTATATAACTGTTGTTTTTGCCTGCCAGAATTCATTTTCTTTTTCTGCTGATAGCACTTCTGGTTTTCTTTTGGGGGGGAGGGGTTCCTCTTCTTTACTCTCTATCCATTTGGTGTAGGTGAGGCTGAATTCACTCCTAGCCCCAGAACTGGCTGTGGGACTCAGGATAAACCCATCCATACAATTTCCTTGTCTTGGCCCTGAGGACTGGTTCAATGATGGATATGTGAACCAAGTTCGTACAAGCGGTGTGAATCCCTAACTTTTCCAGGAGTGACCAGGAAAGGGAATATTTTCATGGGGTCAGTGGATGCAGAGTGTGTGAAGCATAACCACAGAAGGACTGTCCCCCCTTAAAGTTTACCATACTGTAGAGCCAATCCAGACGACGGGAAACACAATTAAGGGAAGGAGAGAGACCCCTGAAGTCTGAGGTTAAACTTCAAATCCAGCTAGTCCTGAGACCAGCACTTTTGTAGTCTTTCCAGTTATGTGAGCCAATGAAGGCCCCTTCTTACTTAAGCCAGTTTAAATGAGCTTTCCTGTCATTTTTATCTGAAAGATTTCCAGAGTCATGGGAGGTGGCGAGTCTTTCTCTTTGGAGGGGGACAGAGATTTATTGGCATTTCTCAGCCTCAGGAGACTCACAGGAACCCAGAGCCGTAGCCCTGTGTTCATGACCCCAGAATACTACTGGGGTACAGTAAAGTCCTTAATGCTGTCCTCCCTCCTTCCATAGTGATGGCGGTGCAATGATGGTCGCTTATTGAATGTCTCCCATGCGCCAGCCATGAGGATGGATAATCCTTTGTAATACTCTGGACAGTCTTGCAAGGGAAAGATCATCATATAGGTGGAGAAATGGAAGCTCAGGGAGGAAAAGCAAAATGTCCAAGGTCAAACAGCTGATGCTAGGCACAGGAGGGGTCAAGCATGTTTTTGTTCTGGATTCAGAGCGTTTCCCTTTTCTACTCTGCTGCAAGGACCCCAGAGGCAACCAGGGAGGGGTCCCTACCATCAGGAATTAACTGGTTCTGTTTGCAGTGGCTTTGGCCACTTGGCCTTCCGGAGGTTGGGATTCTCCTTCTGTTGTAAATCTCCTCCCTGTGGCTGAGTCCATCTGGCACCCTGTCCTTCCACACTTTCCTGTGTGTTGTTTAAACCTCCTCACGTGCTGGATTTGTGTCTAGGGAATATCCTTCAGTGTTCAAATTAGGTATTCTATGCTCTTGGGAATCTTTTACCCACTGCATGTATCACGCTTTTTATAAGTACATGTCGTGACATGAGGTACAACTAAAGCAAACAGACAACAGCGACTGCCTTTTGAGATCTTGTATTCCAACGTAGGTAATAATAGCAATGGATCCATGAATAACCAACATAAAGCAAATACATATACCTGCATAGAAAGATGAAATACTGTGCTGTGAAGATAAACAAAGGTGGAGCACCAGATATATCTGTGTCTGAGCTTCACACCCACCAGTTTCGAACTCCGGGCAAATTACTTAATCATTTACCTCTCAGGTTCTTCAACTATAAATTGAAGATAATAATAATAATTCCTCATAGGGTCACTGTGAGGCTTGTAGCTATTATGTGGGAGGACCACAAGTGCTGGATAGCAATTATAAATGTTAGGCATTTAGCTCAAAGCCTGGCTCATAACGAGAACTCAACAATATTAACTATTTTTCTAGTGTATGTATGTGTGAAAGAAAGTAAAATATTCATGCAAGTTAATATACACAAGTTGTGGACTCAGACTTGTAAGAGAATAATGGAGAGGGAATATATGTGTTTTTTTTTAGTCATAGTTTGGCCCTAGAGACCATATGGCTACCTAGAGAGGATGCTTTCCATGAAAACAACTGCATCTATTATCCTTTTGGACATTAATCAGGGCCCAGGAGCCACAGGCTCTGACACATAGTCTTTGGAGTCAGGGCACAGAAACTGGTTATTGGTCTGAGTGGGACCTATTCATTGATTCTCAAGGGGCACCTTCAGGATACCCAGGTCACTCTCAGAATAGGAAGACCCCTCTGACACATAGTCTTTGGAGTCAGGGCACAGAAACTGGTTATTGGTCTGAGTGGGACCTATTCATTGATTCTCAAGGGGCACCTTCAGGATACCCAGGTCACTCTCAGAATAGGAAGACCCATAGCTGGTCCAGGAATCAGATCTAAAGTCCATCTGTCTTTGGTCATAGTAGAGAGACCAAGGAAAGAAGTACTGTCGTGTGTTAAAATGAATTCCACACAAATCTCATAGCCACTCTTTCACCAACTTTTTTTTTTGTCTCCCCTCAATCTTCATGCAGTGTTGATGCAGCCCCAATTTTCCTTTTCTGAGAGCTGCCACCAAACTAGTGTCCTCTGGAAACTCTGCCTCTATTGGCCTGGCCTTGCCTTCTGTTGTTGAGTGGTAGGTTGGACTTGTCAATCCCTAGCCCAGGATAATGGCATTGGGATGCGTAGTTACTAGTGAACCTTATGAACTGAGTGCTAGGAAGCTCAGGCAATATGGAACAACTCTATGCACGAGAGAGAGAGAATGCCACACACAGAGAGAAACAGAGCCGAGAGGCCACCTCTTCCGGCTATCTCGAGTCCATAGTCTAAAGTTCCAGCTTCTTCCCCATTTCTCAAGGGTCTTGAGTATTTTTGAGTCATAATAAATGCCATTCCCTCTTTTTTAAATGCTAGTTTGAAATGTGTCTTGTTATTTATTAATAAAAGTACCTGAATAGGTAGCACCCAACTTCTCAGATATCTTGATGTTGTAATTTAGAATATTTAAGAGGGAGAGCACCCTTTCAATGATTAGGAGAGACACAAGATGGAAATAGGTTTTATTACTTATAGGTCCTCCAGGTACATGCACACCTGGAAGCCACAGACGTCAGGGAGCAAGGAAGGGAAAGAAAGAGAAGGACCATGGGCTAATGGCTGTATTGGGTCCCAGGCATTATACAAACAGGTTTTCCATGGGGAATGTTAATTAATGGGGCAAGAGGGCTGTGATATAGCTCAGTGGTAGAGTACTTGCTTAGTGAAAGACCCTGGACTCAAGCCCCCGCACCACCCCAAAATTTCATAATTGATGGGACAAATTTATTAGTTCATTTAGACCATTAAAATATAGAAAAATCTGGATTGGGAGACATAGTGACCACCCACATTGTTGGTGGGTCTGTAGACTGAAGCAGCCATTCAGGAAAGTAACCTGGCATCCTTAGTCATATGAAGTATATGGGTACTCCATGCTCCAGTAGTCTACTCTTGGGTATATTGCCAAAAAAATTCTCCTAGAGTTTTAGAAGGGGATTTGTAGGGCTGTGGTCATTCAAGCACTGTTTATGGTGGTGGCGAGTTGGAAGCAATTCCATCACCAGGGGAATACACTGGCAAAATGTGGTTTGCACATGAATACCATGCCACAGGTAGAAGATATGGACTTGACCACATACAGCAACATGAATGAATAGTTAAAAGCTACTGCTTGGTAGAAATGGGAAGAAACATAATGAAATATGTAACACAATCTGTCTATATGTAAAAAAACCTTTCAGAACAAGTAGTACATATTATAATATATACTATGAAAACATTAAAATGATTGCAGATGGGGAGGGGAATAGGAGAAATAATGGTGATACTCTCCCCATTAGGATGGATAGATTAAAAAAAACCCTCAAAAATAGCAAGTGTAGCTGAGGATGTAGAGAAGTAGAAACCCTTGTGTATTGTGGGTGGGAACATATAATATTGCAGCCGCTATGGAAACCAGTATGACACCCCTCAAAAACAAAACAGAGAAACAAAAACCAAAAAACTAAATTACAGAATGATCCAGCAATTCAACTTCTAGGTACAGGTCTCAAATAATTGAAAGCAAGGGACTCAAAAGCTATCTGTACACCCAAATTCATAGCAGCATTATTCACAAGAGGCAAAATGTGAAAGCAATCCAAGTGTCCATCAACAGGAGAATGGACAAACAAAATGTGGTATATGCATATATACAAAATATGTATGTACAGTGGAGCATTATTCAGCCTTAAAAGGAAGGAAATCCTAGCAGATGTTAAAATAGAGATGAACCCTGAAGACATTGTGCTCAATGAAATAAGCCAGTCATAAAAACAGATACTGCATGACTTCATTCATATGAGCTACTTAGAACAGTCAGATTTATACAGAGAGAAAGCGGAGGGTGATTGCCAGAGGCCGGGGAAGGGGGTATTGTTAATTGGTGCAGAGTTTCAGTTTTGCAAGATGAAAGGAATTCTGGAGACTGGTTCCATAACAACGTGGATGTACTTAACACTACCCATTTGTACCTAACAATGATTGAAATGGTAAGTCTTATGCTATCTATATTTTACCACAGTTAATGTTAAAAGGGAATAAATACATCAATCAAATGAGGGAAGGGGGTTGTCCAAACTGACAATAATGTCCCACAGGAAAAGGAATATGATTAGCTCAACTCTTTCTATAAGAGATGCATTTTCAAGAGTGTGGGGCAATCCATGTGGTCCTTGCTTTTCCTAGAAGCCTTGAGCTATGGGAGTAGAAACAAGGCTTTAGGATCCTTGGGCTGGGTCCTCCTCATGTGGATTCCAACCCTGTTAGCAACAAGATGAGCCTGGTCCACCCAGATAGACGTGGAGGTTTTATGTTCCCATCCTTTTCTCCCATCTAGAATTTCTCAGCTTTGAATTGGCAGGATTTATTCTGGTTACAAGATTCTATTTCCCCTTTTTCTTTGTTCAGTTCTACTTAGTTTAAACCTTGCTGTCTCTTTCTCCAGCCTGTTTAGGATTCAGACTTTCTGCCAAAGCGCTGCCACATCCCTTCCTCTTGGTCTGACTTGCAGAATTAGGCTTGGCGCAGTTGTACTCACTTTGTGTGGAGACATTAGCACGGTCTGGTCCCTAGTGATGTCATAGGTAACTTCCATGTGCTACTATAAATGAGGGATAGTGCCCTTTAGCGTGGAGTCTGAGATAGTCATGCAAATATGAACATGTCAACTGGGCTCGAGGCAAGAAGTGACAGTACTAGATGTGTCTCCTGGCTTGGGGATGCGGCTGGTCTCTGAGATAGTTTATGATTCCCAGTCAGGTTGGACAATTATCTTGGCTGATCCCATATTCAAAGTTCTAGTCTATGTAGGGCTTATGGTTTTCTCCTTATGATTTTACAAAAGAAGATACATCAAAATCCCCTTAAGTCATGGTCTAATGTGATGATCCAGTTTCACTGATAGAAATGCTAAGCAACCAGCCGGGCGTGGTGGCGCACGCTTGTAATCCCAGTACTTTGGGAGGTAGAGACGGGAGGATCCGGGTTCGCGGCCAGCCTCAGCTCTCTCTCTCTCTCTCTCTCTCTCTCCCTGTCTCTCTTTCTCTCTCTACCTAGGGAGGCCCTCCGCAACTTCGTGAAACCCGGTTTCAAAATAAAGTACAAAAAATAGGGCCAGGGGTGTAGCGCGGAGGTAGAACGCCCCTGCGCTCAATCCCTGGTACCGCAAAAAAAAAAAAAAAAAAAAAAAAGAAATGCTAAGCAACCATATAGAAACATTATGTTTTCCTTCCTGGATTGCCCAACTGAACTGCTTAAAGGATTGCAAAACAAACATGTTAAACATGTTGAGACCAGTTCTTCCTTTTCAAATGGTATCTATTTAGAAATTACTACTTCTTGATTGGTTAGATTTTATAATCTTTGATACAGTTAGGTAATTGTTCTGGTCTTGGTCAAAAAAGCCCTGTTGGATAAGATTTTCTGCCATTGCCAAAGTTTTAGAATCCTTGGTTAACAAGTTGGAAATTCAATAGGACATACACACACACAAGGGGGTGGGGTGGGGGGAAGAGAGAGAGAGAGAGAGAGAGAGAGATTGATTGATTGATTTGAGAGCCGGGTGCTATTGTGGTGCACACCTGTAATCCCAGTACTTGGGAGGCTGAAACAGGAGGATCACAGGTTTGAGGCCAGTCTCAGCAACTTAGACCCTGTTTCAAAGTAAAAAATTAAAAGTGCGGGGCGTGTAGCTCAGCGGTAGAATGGTGGCCCTGGGTTCAATCCCCAGTAACACACACACACACACACACACACACACACACACAGACACACACACACACACAGACACACACACACACACACAGTACTCTGAGAAATATAAATATTTAGCTATGGTCAGGAAAATATCTAATGGAGTAAGGATGACTGGTGACAAATATCTTCTCAGGCCCTGAAGTAGATGCTGATGGTGTGTGTGTGTGTGTGTGTGTGTGTGTGTGTGTGTGTGTGTATTAGGTGGGGAAGTTCTGGAGGAAGCAGCCACAATGCACAATGCTAGGGGCACGGGCCATGGAGTGTCCTGTCCTTAGTCTCTATGGGGTCAACACTGATGGTGGAGGGCCAGAGGTGACAGTAGCAGCTGAACCAGTGGAGAGGATGGGACTATGGGGTGACAGGCCCTTGGGCCCTCGGGAATGAGCATGTCGGCTCTCCTGGTCCTGGGGTACACCCCTTTCTGTGCTGATCAGCTATACCATTGCCCTCTCTCTGCTGCCATCCTGCGTCTCTGTGTCATGCAGAGTTCCTGTCACTCCCTTGCTGATTCCAGTGCTCTTGCTCAACCGTTCCCCTCCAAATAGTCATTCACTCCTAGCCCTGGTTCTTTTCTGTGGAGGAGGTTAGTGTTGGGCACCTCTGTTTGGCCATCTTGGATATTGGACATCTATTGGTTTTCTTTTACCACAACAATACTGCCTAGAAAAAAAAATACCCTAAAACTGTGGCTAAGAACAGTAGTCATATTCTCACTCACGTATCTGTGCCTTGGTTGGGGTTGGCTAATCTAGGCTTCATTCATGTGAACTTGGTGTGAAGCTGTGGGTCTTTGTTCCTCCTCTGATTATTGAGCTACTGGTGCCTGTTCCTTTCACAGTGATGGCTGGAGAGCAGAACAGGAGTGGAAGTGTGTGACGCCTCTTCAGATGTAGGCTTCCAACTGCGCAACACCACCTACGTCTCATGGGCTAAAGTAAGTCATATGGTTAATTCCAACCTTAGAGCTTGGGATATATACTCAACCTTCAGTTGGAGAAACTGCAAAATCATAAGGCCAAAGGTATATGATAAAGAATTGGAAATACTACTACTACTACAATATGCTTATTTGTAAATGCTTCCCCTGGGAAAGCCAGGTTGGAATTATGGAGCACAGAAAATTTGGGGGTGTGTGTAGAGCCACGAGACACGAGGAGTAATCAAAGCTCTGTCTGCCCTAGGATTTCCCACTGGATTGACTCGTACCTCCCAGTTATGAAAATACCCCTGCTGTTTCGTTTCAGCTGCACTTGGCTTGCTGATCTCTTTCAAAGCACCAGTAGTAAAGAATGCTGGGTCAAGAAGCAGTTACTCTAATGGGAGGTTGTAACAAAGCTCTGGGTGAAAGCTATAGAGGGGGACGCTTAGGTCATCATTTCAATTTCAGAAACTGTTGCTTTCACCTGCTGAGGAAACTATACTCCAAAAGGGACACGCTAGAAGGTAATGAAAATTGTCCCCAGGGCTTGTGGAGGCTGAAAGTTGCGCTCCTTGACAGAATAATAATGAGAGTTTTGAAGGGCTTCCATTTTCTGAGGATGCCGACATAGAACAATCATTTAAATGAAATGTTTTGACCGGTGCGTTTGCAGGCAGCACCTGTTACCTTGTCTTTCAGCAGATTCCTTTCCAGGAAGTAAAAGAAGTCCCGGGAAAGAGTTACAAACCAATCACAAAGCCAACTCTGCAACCCTGACAGTGTATAATTGCACCCCTACGTAATCAAATATAGGAAACACATTATAAAGCCCCTGTTGGGAGCAGGGGCTCTCAATCCTGACCTCTTCTTTCTTTCTATGTCAGTACTGAAAATAAGTGCTATATTTCTGCTCTGCTTTTTGTCCAACAGAGCAATACATTTTATTTCTTTGCTTGTTTAACATCTACTGAGTGTTTACCTTGTAGTACCTTCAGGCCTCATTGTGACTAGAGTGACCAACAGGCTCGTTTTGCCCAGGCCTAAAGGGTATCCAGGGTGCAGGTCTTAAGGTTTTACCATTGGCAGATGGGATGAGTTGGTCACCCTAGTTCTGAGCACTGGTGAACGGAGCAGGTCTAGTCTGCATCCTCATGAAGCTAAACTTCTAACCAGAATGATATGGATACACAAAAAACACAAGCTGTAATAAGTGCTTTTGAAAGAAGAAAACAAGAGCTCAAGGTAGAAAATAACATAGAAATCTACTGTGAATGCTGTGATCAAAAAGAGGAGACCCTAGGCTTAGGTGTACAAGAGAATTGGAACTAGCCAGGTGAGAGTGAAGGGGATGGCAGTCAGAATGAGGGAGCAAAATAAGCAAGGGTCCTAAGGTGACAATGAGCTTGGTGTATTTGAGAAGCTGAAAAACAGCACTGGCAAGGGCAGGGAAAGGCAGGGGGTGCTGGGGTTAGGGGGGATGGTTGTGGTTAGGGGGGATGGT
>PVJS01015107.1:0-39363 GCA_004027185.1 Glis glis
AAAAAAAAAAAAAAAAAAAAAAAAAAAAGCTACAGCCCCAGCTCTAGTTTATTTGTTATTTATTTATTTGGTATCGGATATGAACACAGGGACATTCTACCTCTGAGCTACACCCCCAGCCTGATTTTATTTTTTATTTTGAAATAGGGTCTCACTAAGTTGCTGCCTCATTAAGATGCTAAGATGCTGAGGCTGGTCTCAAACCTATAATCCTCCTGTCTCAGCCTCCTAAGTACTGGGGATTACAGGCACACATCACCATGCCTGGGCAAACTTTTTATTTTTTGGTACCGGGGATTGAACACCACAGGTACGGTTCTACCTTTAAGCTACACCCCCAGCCCTATTTTATTTTTTATTTTTATATTTTTGTGCACTAGGGATTGTACCCAGGGGTGTTCTACCTCTGTGCTCCCCCAGCCCATTTATTTATTTATTGCAGTACCAGGAATTGAACCCAGGGGCATTCTACTTCTGAGCAACACCCCCAGCCCTATTTTTTATTCTTTATTTTGAAATGGTCTCTCTAAGTTGTGGAGGACCTCACTAAGTAGCTGAGGCTGGCTACAAACCCGGATCCTCCAGTCTCAACCTCCCAAGTACTGGGATTACAAGCGTGCGCCACCACGCCTGGCTCCTTTTTATTTTTTTTGTTTTGAAACAGGGTCTCACTGAAACAGGAGGTTGCTAACAGTCTGGCTAAGTTGCTGAGGCTGTCCTCGAACCTGCAATCCTCCTGTCTCAGCCTCCCAGACACTAGGATTACAGTTGTGCACTACCACACCTGGCTTTATTTATTTATTTATTTTAGTTTTTATTTGGTGTACTGGGGATTAAACCCAGGGGCATTCTACCTCCAAGCCAAACCCCTAGCCCTATTTTATTTTTTATTTTGAAACAGGGTCTAAGTTGCTGAGAGTCTCGCCAAATTGCTGAGACTGGCCTCGAACCTACAATCCTGTCTCAGCCTCCCAAGTACTGGGATTACCAGTGTGCACCACCACACCTGGTTATACTCTGTATTTTATTTTATTTTTTTTGCGGTACCGGGGATTGAACCCAGGGGCTTTCTACCTCCGAGCTACACCCCCAGCCCTATTTTTTATACTTTAATTTGAAACCAGGTCTCACGAAGTTGCGGAGGCCTCACTAAGTAGCTGAGGCTGGCCATGAACCCGGATCCTCCAGTCTCCGCCTCCCAAGTACTGGGATTACACACCCACCACGCCTGGTTTATAATCTGTATTTTAAATGCAGTTGATTAGCAACCCAAATCCCATCTGCAACGTAGATCTGCTCTTGCCATGTGCAGTAGCATGCTCCCAGGTTCTGGGGATTAGAACCTGGGACAATCTTATGGCTGCCCTCACGTTTCTGACCTGTGATGCAACTGGGGAAACCATCCAGTAAGAACGGGAGTCATTCAAAAACAACAAAAATAACAACAACAACAAAACAAAAACAAGTTGCCCTGCTAAAGCAAATTGAACTAAAATATCAACATAAGCGTGGTAAGACATTGGGAGTCCTTGGTCATTTCCTGGCGTGTAGTAGGTGCTCAATAAACGAAATCTCATGGTCATGATAAAGGAAGCATTCGCCTGTGTTTCCAGTGTTGGTGGGGGGGGTTCACCAGGGCAGGCTGCCTGTCTGGTGGTCCCCTGGCCTGCTGCTGAAGCACACTCTCTCTCTTTCACACATGTACACGCGCACGTGCACGCGCACACACACACACGCGCACACACACACACACACACACACACACACACACACACAGCAGCTACCTTCCCTTCAGAACAGCCAAAATACAATAGCTCTGCTCCCAGCTCCCGCAAGCTGCGCAGCAGAATGGCCTTCTGGCATAAATAAAAATAAACCCCAGACGCTGCTTTTCAAGCGGAGGATTAGCCTAAATGTTGTGAAACAGAAAGCATGAAATATGCATCTGAGAACAGGCCCCCCCTCCGCGCCGCGGCCGCGTGGGGCTGCGAGTCCCCGCCCGGCGCGGCTGTTGGTGATTTGTGCACAGTGTCAGTAAATGCTGTTATGACATTATTAATGCTCCGCACTCCAGCAAAGGACAATGGCCTATTGCCTCGTAATGGGCTGTCTGCCGCTGCAGCCGGAGCACATTAAATGGGGGTTTCAAACATGGTAAACTGCTCATTCCCTTCTTCCCGCCCCTGGGCCTGTCTGTGAGCTCCAGAGGCAACCTTGAACCCCTGAGAAAGGGGGGACAGCAGTCTACACTCTAATGCCCAGAGAGGTCCGGAGGGACCCTGAGCTGGCCACGAGGTCCCCAGGAAGCATCCACCCTTCCGGCCCCCGGAGCGCTCCCCGAACATTCACTTTCTTTGCTGGGGTGTCTGCACAGCTGGGCTCTGGGCTGACGGGGTCAGGGCCTGGCCTCAGGGAAGCGGGCCTTGCTGGGTGGCAGGCCCAGCGGGCTCCCTGCTCCGCCGTCCGCTGACTTCTGCAGGGACCCAGATGGCAGGCCATCCAGTGGATTTTATTGGTCTTGCACAATGTTCTAAAAATATTGAGCCTACATTTTAAAATTATGCAACTTCACAGGAGAAGCCCAGATCTCTGGCTCCTCTAGAAGTAACTGGGTCCACAGTCACACCTGGGGGTGGCAGCGTGTCCAAACCTTGGGGGCTGCCAGTCTGTCCTCTCTAGCCACCCCAGCTCCTGCCATGAGACGGGATGAACAGTGTCCCCTCCAACCGTGTCCTCGCAGAACTTCAAAGTGCGACCTTGCTGGGAAATAGATGCAATTAGTTAAGATGAAGTCTTAGGGGCCAGAGGGGGCCCTACGTCCAATGACAGTGTCCTTATACAAAGAGGGAAATTTGGGCACAGAGAGACGCACACGGAGAGGCCATGTGAACACAGCAGAGAGTGGAGTGACATGACAAGGAGACAAACATCAGTCGGGCACCGTGGCGCACGCCTGTAATCCCAGTACTTAGGAGGCTGAGGCAGGAGGATCTCAGGTTCACTGTCAGCCTCAGCAACCTTATGAGGTCCTCCACAACTGAGTGAGACCCTGTTTCCAACAACAACAACAAAAAAGGGCTGAGGGATGCAGTTTGGAGGTAGAATGTCCCTGGGTTCAATCCCCAATACCAAAAGCAAAACAAAAAAACAAAACAAGGAGAGGAACATGAAGAATTGCGGGCGGCCACCAGGGGCTGGGGAGAGGCCTGGGGCAGTGTCCCTCAGAGCCTCTGTGATGAGCCAGCCCTGCTGACATCTAGATTCCAGGCCCCCAGATCATGAAGGAATACGTTTCTGTCGCTTTACTCTGCTTGCTTTGGGGCCATTTCTACGACTGTAACCAGCTTCTTTTTTTTTTTTTTTTTTTTTTTTGCGGTACCGGGGATTGAACCCAGGGACGTTCTACCTCCGCGCTACACCCCCAGCCCTAATTTTTATACTTTATTTTGAAACCGGGTCTCACAAAGTTGCGGAGGGCCTCACTAAGTAGAGAGAGAGAGAAAGAGAGAGAGAGAGAGAGAGAGAGTTGAGGCTGGCCGTGAACCCGGATCCTCTGGTCTCCGCCTCCCAAAGTACTGGGATTACAAGCATGCGCCACCACGCCAGACTTTAACCGGCTTCTTTAGTTGCCCAACCACCCTCTTGGTGTCTTGAGTCTGAGACCCCTGCAGGGTGGCACCTCCCCGGGTCCCTTCAATCCCTTCCTTCTAAGACTCCTTCTCCATCTTCATGGACACAGGGCCCCCATGCCCACCAGGGTCTCCTGCTGGCTCTGGGCTTCTTCTGACCCTGTCCCCACCCTCACCCCCACCCCCAGCCAGGCCAGCAGGATCCCAGGGCAGTGTGTGGGGGTGGGAGTGCTTAGAAGTGCTGATGCTGAGTTTGCACCCCAAACCCTGCACCAGCCAGCTCTGCTTGTACCTCAAAAGAGAGCCAGAGCCGGGTGTGGTGGCACACACTTGTAATCCCGGTACTTGGGAGGCTGAGACAGGAGGATCTCAGGTTTGAGGCCAGCCTCAGCAACTTAGTGAGATCCAATTTCAAAATAACAATAAAAAAAGGACTTGGGGGTAGCTCCGAAGTAGTGATAAAGGGGGGAGGATCTGGCTGAACCTGACCTGACAGTTGTCCTTGGGTGTGACCCCCAGCAGGTGGCCCGGTTCCTGCTCCCAGGACCCCCCTCCTCATCCGAAGACAACGGCTATTTGTCTAGAACAGTGGTTCTCCACTCTGGCAAGTTATGTCGGCAGAACTGGTGGCATTAAAAAACCAGATGTAGCCAGGTGCAGGGATGCACGCCTGTAATCTCAGTAATTGGGAGGCTGAGACAGGAGGATCGCAGGTTCAAGGCCAGCATCAGCAATTTAGAGAGAGACTGTTTCAAAATAAAAATAAAAAGGGTTGGGGGTGTAGCTCGGAGGGAGAGCACCCCTGGGTTCAATCCCCAGTACCAAAAAACCCAAAACCCAGGTGTGCCCAGGCCCCACCTTGGTGTGGGGGCCAGGTCAGAATAAGGCCTCCACTCTGTTAAACTCTCAGGCAATTCTGCTGTGGTGGGGCTGAGAACTGCAGGTCTGTAGGGCTGGGTGAGCCCCAGGGGCAGCTGGGAACTCTGGGAGCCCATGTGAAATGTGGCTCAGAGCACCCCACCCTAGGGGAAGTAGTTGGGGTGTATGTCTACTGTTCCAGGGCTGCTTTTGGGGCTTGGACTCTGGTGCAGTTTTCTAGCACATTCCCCCAACCATAAATGCCGGTGGGCAGAGGGTTGAAGATACGCTTGGTAATCTGCCTTTTATTTTCTTTTTATTTTTTGGTACTGGGGATTGAACCCAGGGGTATTCTACCTCTGAGCTATACCCCCAGCCCTTTTTATTTTTCACTTTGAAACAGGGTCTCACTAAGTTGCTGAGGGTCTCACTGAGTTGTTGAGACTGGCCTTGAACCTGTGATCCTGCTGTCTCAGCCTCCCAAGTACTGGGATTACAGGTGCACACCACCAAACCCAGCTAGTAATCTGCCTTTTAGCAGGCAGAGGTGAATGCAGCAGGAACATGGTCGGGCCACTAGCAGCATCTGCTACAGGTGGATGACAACCATAGGCATAGCCTGCTTTGAGGGCTTGGCAGGAGCCAGGCCCCGAGCCATTTGGGTGCATTGACAGATTCCATTCTCATAAGGACCCTGAGAGGCAGGTGCTATAAATAGCCCGACTTACAGTTGGGGAGACTGAGGCACAGAGAGGTTGTATCTAAGGTTGCATGCACGATGTGGGGATTCTCAATTTTTCTGATGTGTGTAGCACCACAGAGAGCAAGGGGGGCCATTTATCCTAAAATTCATTGCAGACCAAAGGCTGACAAGTGGGACATAGACTTGCAAAGGAGCCCCGGCTGGACTCGCAGAGTATTGTTTGCTGTTCTCTGTCTGCCTTCCTGCCTGGCCCCCCAGCCTGCTGTTAAATGGCAGAGGGGAGCTGGGCGTGGTGGTGCACACCTGTAATCCCAGTATTTGGGAGGCGGAGACAGGAGGATTGTGGGTTCAACACCAGCCTCAGCAACGTGGCAAGACCCCGTGTCAAAAGAAAAAAAATAGCCGGGCGTGGTGGCGCACGCTTGTAATCCCAGTACTTAGGGAGGCGAAGACCGGAGGATCCGGGTTCGCGGCCAGCCTCAGCTCTCTCTCTCTCTCTCTCTCTCTCTCTCTCTCCTTAGTGAGGCCCTCCGCAACTTCGTGAGACCCGGTTTCAAAATAAAGTATAAAAAATAGGGCCGGGGGCGTAGCGCGGAGGTAGAACGCCCCTGCCTTCAATCCCCGGTGCCGCCAAAAAAAAAAAAAAATAGGGCTGGGGGTGTAACTTGGAGTAGAATGTCCCTCAGTTCAATCGCCAGTAAAACACACGCACACACACACACACACACGCACACGCACACACACGTCTCCCTCTCCTACCCCAAAGATGACCATGCCTTCCAGGGTGACCCTATCTCCTTTTATCAAGGGGAGGCCTCCTCTTTGGTCTAAAATATCAACCAGGTGTCAACACAAGCCCCCGAGCTTCTGTGAGAGAGGTGCGCAGTCAGAAGGGCCATTTCGTTCCCTCGCAGAGATGTGGCTTTGGCCTTGACAGCCGGCGATTAAATTATTAGCTGAGTTGGTGGCAGATGGACACACCCAGGCACGAGGTGTGATTTAGAGGCCCAGCAGAGACCCCTGCCCTCCAACATCTCCTTAGCCAGCCTGCCGTGATGCCCGAATTTCCCGCCACCATCCATCACTCTTCCGCACCAAAGCGCGGTCAGCATGTCCTTGTTCAATGCAAATTTGTTACCTAGCTGGAGTAACACATTAATCCGCCAACACCAATTTATCACCCGTTTTCACATTGGCAGGGAGCGCGGCAATGAGATAATGGGACGCGGGACAGGTGAATTTTGATGAAGAAAGAGCAGGAAAAGCGGGGAGCATGAGTCACTGCTAGTGAGAAATGGCTCCGAGGGGGCTGGGAGGAGGGCGGGGCCGGCGGCAAGGGGCGGGGCCCCGGAGCAGGCGGGATGGGACCACGGCCGGGTGGAGGAGAGCAAGGGCTTTCTCCTGTATAAGCCAGGCTGCAGAATCACTGCCTGCGCTGGAAGCGGCGCTCAGAGACACCCATGTCATTATTGCACACAGCGCCCAAAGTTCGGGGCGCTTTTCAGTGTGTGTGGGGTGCAGTGTTTGCACCTGGCTGAGGTCTGGTTTGGGCACTCCTGTTCCCAGCCTGAGAGCTTTCTTCAGATCCCTACGGGCTCCCAGGAGCCTCAGACCCGTAATTGTAAAAACATCTCAAAAGTCCAGAAGTGCGGGGGCAGGGGGGCGCCAAGATGTTAAAAGACTCAGGAGTATGCACTTTGGAGTTACCAGGAGGCTTAGCGAGCTTGTGGTCACTCTTATTTTATATGGGCGACTTCTCTGGCTTGCACGCTTGATCACCTACTGGTTAATGGAGGATCCAGGCCAGAAGCCAGGCCCGCTCAGGGTGGGAACCCCCTTTGGTTCCAGGCCTGGCCCAGCTTATTATACTAAGATCAGTAAGCAAGGAGGAACCGCGGGGGTTTATAACAGGGAGGGACAGCCGGTGGGTGTGTTGCCAAGCGCAATCGGCGCGGGTGTGAAGTAGAAGGCGCAGAAGCTCCTTGGGGCGGCAGAGGGAGGGTCCTGCCACCCTGGCGAGGGGAAGGGGTCTCCTCCCGCACCCACATCCTCTGCGCCTTTCAGGAGCCGAAGCAGCCCTCAGTTCCCGGGGCTGGGGGCGCCCTAGAAAGTTGCATGGCCGGGGGAGAGGTGCAGGGCCCCGGCCCGAGGGTCCCGCTGAGCGACCGCCCCCCACCCCGCGTCCCCGCCCCGCGCAGCCCGGGGAAGGCGCGCAGCCGGGCGCGGCCACGAGGTGGCGCCTGCGCGCCGAGGAAGCGCGAAGGCCGCTCCTGGCCGCCGCTCGGCCGCCTCCTCCGAGGAACAATGCGGCGCCTCCGGGCGTAGCGCTGCGCGGGCCGGACGCCGGACACCCGAGCGCGATCGGCGGAGCCAGCGAGCGGGCGGGCGGGCGCGGCGTGCCCTCTCCGAGAGCCATGGGCGCGGCGCGGCGCGGTGCCCGAGATCCGCGCGGCCCGGAGGCGCGGGGCGCCGGGGCGCGGGCCCGGGGCTGCTGGTAGCCGGCACCGAGGGCGCGGGCCCGGGCATGAGGGCGCCCGCCGCAGGGACCCCGTCTGCGCGCCGCGGCGCCGTCCCGCCCAGCGAGCGAGCCCGAGCAGGCAGACGCGCGGCCGGCGGTCTGGGGGCGCGCCGCCCTCCGGCCCCCAAAATGTGAAGCGGGGAGGAAGGAGACGCAGAGACGGCCCGGCCGGGCGCGCTCGCCACCCTCCGGCTGCCGCGCCGCTCCCCTTCTCTGCGCGCCCAGGCCTCGCCACCCCGAGCAGCGAGGCCACCGAGCCCCGCGCCCCCTCCGCGCTCGGAGCCGGCTCGGCCCGCAGCGGGTGCGCGCGTCCCGGACTCGGCGGGAGCCGGGCCCAGGACGGCGCGTCCGGCCTCACCCGCGGCTGCTCGCCCAGACAAGTTTGAACAATGATCACAGTCAACCCCGATGGGAAGATAATGGTCAGAAGATGCCTGGTCACCCTGAGACCCTTCCGGTAAAGTTCTCCCCTGGTTGGCGTGGGGAGGTCTTTTCCCCGAGGGGGCGCGCGGTGGAGGTGGGCGAGGTCGGTCCCCGCGAGGATGCAAGTTCAGGGACGAGGGAGGTTCGCGCTTCAGCCCGCGGTGCTGACCCCGTGGGGCTGGGGAGACGAATGGAGTTGGGGTGCGGGTGCGGGTGGAAGGCGGGTAATTCTGAACCAGTCCGGAGTTGGTCTTGGTTGGGGAGGACTCGAGGTGCCGGGGTGGGAATAGGGTCAGGAAGCATCGTGGTTGTGGTTCTGGGCCTGGGAAGTGACCCCAGCCACTGCTCCCCAACCCCTGCCCCTCGGGATCTTTCCCCCACTTCACTGTCGGTCCCCCTGGGCGGCAAAGTTAGTGCGCGGTCCCCGGGCGGCGCCCACTCCCGTCCCACCAGTCGGTCCCTAAATCGGCCCGCCCACCCCCTCTGCCTAACCCATCCTCCTCCTGCGCCTTCGCGGCACTCCCCTCCTCCTGGCAGGGCGCGCGGGCCTGTCTCCGACGGGAGGGCCTCCAAGATTGAAGTGAGGACCCCCCCCCCCGTTGGGGATTCACCCCCGGCCTTGGGTCTCCAAGAGACCGGGCAGGCGCAGCGGGAGCGTGGAGGGCGGACCCAGGTGAAGACCACCCCCCACGCACAGCTTGGGCGGCCTGGTCCAGGCGGGGCTGGGGCTGTGGCAATCTCCGGGTGGGCTCTGCGGGTCCCACCCCAGTACCTCCCGGAGTCCGCTGCTGCTGGATCAGCTCCTCCTCCCCGGAGCTGGTGGAGCGGGCCGGCCGCTGCCCTGGCTGGGGAGGGGGTGCTGGGTGCCCACGGGGGCTAGAGTGTTGCTCTGTACCCTCGCTGGGCCGCAGAAGATGCCGAGGGAGTGGAGGGTGCGGGCGCAGTGCAGGACTCCAGACAAGGCCACAGGTGGGGTGCAGGTGGAGGCAGGTCGTAGCCCTGGCAGGTGCAGACGCCCCAGGCGTGGGCTGCGGGAGGGGCAGGGCTTGAACCCCTCCCTTCCAGGCCTCCGACGGAGCCCCAGCCCCTTGCAACCCTCTCCAGGTCCCCTCCCGGGTCTAGACGGGGCTGAGGATGGGGAGACCTTGGCCTTTCTGGCTCCCGCCTCCCAGCACGCCGGGTGGGTTGTGCGGGGCTGCAGTCCCTGGGTGGCAGCGGGTTAGGGAGGATGGGAGAGGACTGTATGGCGGGCTTTAGGAGTGTTTTGGGGAGGTGTCAGGAGCCCCTGGCTCATGGGAAGCCGGCCTCTCTGGAAAGAACCTTGCTCCTCCAGGGAGATCCTCAAATCCCTGGCCTGCCCAGGAGACCGAGAGGCCCCTGGCCTGGGGTCCCGCCCCATGCGGCCCGTCCTGCAGGCCGTGGGAAGCTCTGCTTTGGCCGGACGTTTCCTGGCGCGATTGGAGCCGGCGCTCCCCCAGCACCACGGACAGCGCTCAGTCCCGTGGCTGCTTCCCGCAGATCCTGCCCCACTCCCCTCCTGCTTCTAACTGAAGGCAGGATTTGGGATGGGGTTGTGTGGGTTCCCCCCTCCAGTTGTGTAAGTTCACCTTAGGGTCTCTTTAGGCTGCCAGAGACCCACAGCCACCAATGGAGTCTTTATGTCCCCTTCAGATCCGGGCAGGCCTCCAATTCCATCACCCCAGTGTGTGCAGCCCACAGGCAGGCTGGGAATGCGGTTCCGGTAGGTTTCCCAAGAGATTTTCAGGACCTTTATTCTGTAGGTGCTTCTGAGATGTGTTGCTTGAGTACATATATGGGTGGATGAAACCATTTTAACTGGAATCCACTATAAACGGCCCTGAGCCGCTCTGGGGGACTGTGGGCCCCAGGTTTGGGGACTGGCAAAGAAAGATGCAGTTGGAGGGCGTAGGGTCTGGGCTAAAGGTATAGACACCTTTCTCATGGTGGTGTCTGCTCCCTGGAAGGCAGCCTGGGTCTCCAGCCCTAAATATACCTCCAGGGCTGGGGGGGAGGGCAGGAGATGAGGAACCAGAGCTGGGGGAAGTCCTGTCTTGTCCTCAGGCTGGGAGGACAAATAACTGACTTCCCCTGGGACCCCTCTGGGTGTGTGACAGCACCCCACCCTGCTCTGCTGTTGCTCTGAGACCAGCCTGATTTCACCTGGGGGACTCTAGAGTCTGAGCCCCGGGCTTGGAGGAGTTCAGGGAGGAATCCCTCTGAGAGGAGGGAGTGCTCCTTGTGCTGTCTTGCCCGCTGAACTGTCTCTCCCCTCCTCCCTGGCGGGGATATCATCTGTGAGAGCTAACTCCCTGGGGAAGCTCCAGCCCTCTCTGTGTGCGGGTCCCGCCCCTCTCTGACTTTATCTCTTAACAGCTTCCTTTAAATATGGGTTGGGAATTTTGTTGTGCTTTTTATTTTCTTCTGCAATTATGTGTTTTCTTTAATGGACCAAATTTTAATTAAATACTGCTCTGCCAGTTTCAAATAATGAAGATTAAAATGCATAGAGCAAGTCTTGCATAAAAACTCAAATGAGCACGGGGTTTGGGGACAGGGAGTGGAGGCGGGGCAGCTGGACGTCTCCAGCATGACTTTTGGGGCTCCCCCTGGTCAGCCTGGCTCCACAGTGAGTGCAGGTCCGCACTGTGACCCAGGGGAGGGGATGTCCCCTCTCGGTTCTGCCCGCTCATCAAGTCCTCTGATAGATTCAAGGTCCCAGGACATCTGCCACCTCTGACTGCCCCCAAGGCTGTGTTGTTGGCTCAGTCCTCCTGTTTGGGGCCCAGGGTTGAGCATTGGGGCAGCAGGAGCCTGGGGTCCAGGGTGGGGTGCGTGCCTGGTTCTCTGCTATCCCCCTGCACTACCCCAGTGACTGACACTTGATGGATAATCAATAACTATGTGTTGAAGGAACGAATGAGGTCATGTTTTGGCCAGCCCTCCTACCCGTGTGACAGCACACGCATCTATGTGACACTCCACGCTCAGGTGTGAACAGGCCCTGACCAGTCAGTGGTGCAGGCTGACAAGCCAGGGCGCACCTGCCCGGTGTTGGAAGATTCCGGGCACTGCAGGGGGCCACGGGGTCCTGCCTTGCAGCGATGGGGCACACGTCACCTCCTGATGAACACAGATAAGGAGGTGTTACCCTGAGCTCATGACTAATGGTGGTGACAGGATTGTGTACACAAGGGCTGAGGGTGGCCCAGGTGACTGATGGGACCCAGGTGGGTCTCCACTGTGCCATTACTTGCCCTGTAGCTGGCGTCAGGTCCTGCTGTTCATGTATACCAGCGGTTCTCACATGTGTGCATGTATTGGGTCCCTGGGAGGACTGGTGAAAATAGATGGCCTGCCCTGCCCCTGCGTCTGAGTCAGTATATCTGGGCTCGGGGGCCCCAGAATGCGCATTTCTAACAATCCTTAGGTGCTGCCGCTGGCCTGAGGACCGCGCTCTGAGGCCCTACTACTGTCAACGAACCAGGCTCAGACTCCAGGCTGGCCCTTGCTCAGATTTTTACCTAAACGTGCCCCCTTCTGGCTCATGGTTTGTCCCATGGCCAGTTTCTTGTAGCCGACTTTGTCCTCTGGGTGGGAGCCCTCCCCGGAGCCGGGCCCCCGCTCTCTCCTTCTTGCATCCACCCCTTGCTTCCTTCCCTCATTTGCTCATTCTTGAAGCATTTCTGCGCCCTTCCCAGGTGGAGGCTGAGGCTGGGGGTGCTCTGCCACCAGCCTGCCCGCTCACCCGCCCGTCCCTCCCTGCAGGCTCTTTGTCCTGGGCATCGGCTTCTTCACTCTCTGCTTCCTGATGACATCGCTGGGAGGCCAGTTCTCCGCCCGGCGCCTGGGGGACTCGCCCTTCACCATCCGCACAGAAGGTATCTTTGGGGCAGGGGAGGCCAGAGTACATGCAGGTCCATGGGATGAAGGGGAGGTGCCTTGGAGCCCAGCACTGTGCAGGGCTTCCTGGGGCCCGTCCCAGGCCTCCTGGCCGCCTCGTGGGTGAATGTGCAAGAGGAGAGGGGTCTGCTTGGGCTGGGCGAGCCTGCGCACTGCTCGGGCTCTGGGTCTGCCTGCTTCCTCTGGCCAGGATCCTTAGGCCGGGGTGGGGGTGGGGGTGGGGGGCTGCCTGCATTGCTTCTTTAGTTGAGGCATCAGGGCCAGTGTCTCTGGATATGACACCTGCCTCTTTTTTTTTTTTTTTGCGGTACCTGGGATTGAACCCAGGGGCATTCTCCCTCCGCGCTACACCCCCCGCCCTATTTTTTATACTTTATTTTGAAACCGGGTCTCACGAAGTTGCGGAGGGCTTCACTAAGTAGAGAGAGAGAGAGAGAGAGAGAGAGAGAGAGAGAGTGAGTGAGAGAGAGAGAGAGAGAGAGCGAGCTGAGGCCGGCCGCAAACCCGGACCCTCCGGTCTCCACCTCCCAAAGTACTGGGATTACAAGCGTGCGCCACCACGCCCGGCGACACCTGCCTCTTTGATACGCATGTGCACTGTGTCTCTGACCCCAGTGGGGGACAGGCCTGGTCATGGACTCACATGTCTCTCGTGACATAGATCTCTCCCAGTCCTCCACGGCCCCTTGCCCACGTGATGTTTGCAAGGCATGGAGGAGAGGTTCAGAGCGTGGGCTTCAGGGACCAGCCGGGCCGGGGTCATTACCCTCGGGCCCTGTGCCATCGGCACTGACAAAGAACAAAAGCAATAATGACCTTTTCAGGGCTGGGTTGGGTGGGCTCACACATGGGAATTACCCTGCATGGTTGGTAGCTGGATGGCAGCTGTGTGACCGGCTCATCCTGAAGCTGGGCCCTGCCCCCTGTCCCCTACTCAACAAGATGGCCATAGTGGTGCGAACACCGCAGCGTCCAGCCCAGTGTGTCCCGGGGGGATCTCTGGGTCAATGGTGGAAAGGAGGTGCACGGGGTAGTTGGGGACACTGAGGCAAACGGGGTTTCTGGATCTGTTGACTTTTTGAGATTGCTCCTGTCCCTCTGGGGAAGGCTGTCTTTGGAGTCCCCTCTTCGCACACACGCACGGCTCTCTGTTCCCAGCGATGAGCATCGTACTCATCCCAAGTAGCAGAGACTGTCATCTAGAGTGGGCGCTCCGAGTGGCACTTCTCGTGCCATCTGGTGGCTCATCATTCGATTCATTCCTTCGGTTTAACACGCACTTCTTTAAACTCGTGAAAGCTCCCAGAAGGAATCTCACACTTATTAGTCATTCAGGCTCGAGTGTAGGTTAATTGATCCCATCTCTGATTCCCAGAGATCCTGCAGTCCTTCCCAGCCTCCCAGCCTCCCAGCCTTCCAGCCTCCATGCGCTTCTTTGGTCTGGGCGGGTAATGACAACACTTCCCCAGGGTTCACATATATCGGGTCCTGAGCAGCATTTGGGGGCCCCGTGCACATTTAATGGATGCATTGAGTCTGAGAGGGATATGCTGCAGAGAAGGAAGTTTAGGGGAGAGAACTAGGAGGTGCTGGGGTCCCCACAGCTGAGATGTTCAGCAGTGGAGGTTGGAAGAGGGGTCAGGCAGCGGTGAAGGAGACCTGGAAGGGTGGCTAGGGGAGGGATGGAGGAGAAGTGGGGTGTAGAGAGAGATGCCTAGGCTCCTTGGATGCCACCCCTGGAAGGGGGTGCTCTCTTCTGGGTGGGCTACTACGAAAGACTTAAAAAATCTGGACTTCAAGCCAGGCATGGTGGCGCACACTTGTAATCCCAGTACTTGAGAGGCTGAGACCGGAGGATCGCAGGTTCTTGGCCAGCCTTAGCTACTTAGTGAGGCCCTCCGCAACTTAGTGAGACCCTGTTTCAAAATAAAGGAACCCAGCCTGGGGTGCCCAGTGGTCTCCCCGGGAGCCCCACCGCTTCCTCTGGGCCAGTTGATACTTCATGATGATGTGTGCTAGTTTAGGGATAAAAGTGTGACTCATTCTGTATTCTGCACGCCTGTCTTAGAGGTTCAGGAGGGGCTGCATGGGGAACGGGGATCTTCCTCAGAGGAGGTCTGGTTTTATTCCCTCTCGCTGTGGGGGGCCTGGTTCTGGCCCTGGGGGAGGGCTGTTTCTGGCTCCTCCCTCCCCAGACAGCTCTGCCTCCTGGCTCCCCAGTTCCTCCTGCCCGACTCCTCCCAAGGAAGCCTCTGCTTCCCTCCTGATGAAGTCCCCTCTGAGCAGGTCCCAGGGATCTTGCGGGGCTGTCCCCTCCTCTCTCTTGTCTTGCAGAAGCAGCAGCCAGGGGCTCCTCTGGGGAGAGCTCCGCAGGCTGGCGGTCCTTGGTCCTTGGTTCAGCTGCGTGTGTGTCTGCCCAGAGGTCCCCCAGGGCCTGACCCGGCCTGACCTGCCTAGGCCCCAGCTGACACTTCTGGCCCCGAGGAGGGCTCTGGGGCTCTTAGAAGCCGCATGGATGGGGCCAGGGCCCAGCGGGCTGGGGAGAGGCCTGCCTTGCTCCTGGTCCTGCCCTGAGCTCCCAGCTCACTCTCTCTGTGGGGCCCCAGCTGGTCTCCTCGCTCATCTCTCCAGCTGTGCAAACATGAAGTCACACTCCCTCCTCCAGTGACGGGGTGGGGGAGAGGGGGGTGTCTCTGTTCTCCAGCGAGGTGGGGACTCATTCTGCTCCAGGGAACCATCAGTAAAGGGTAGGGGTGGGACAAGGAAGCGCACAGGAAGGCTGGGAGGGCAGTCTGGGGAGGAGGCCGGGCCTCGGCGGGTAATAAAAATCCCCCTGTCTATAGTCTATAACTGCGAGGATCCATTTGTATCTCTCAGTGCCCTGGCTTTCCTTATTTATATGGAAATATGGAGGGAGCGTGTGTTAGTTCAGAGATGTATTGCTGGGGCTTCACAGTAAATACATTTCAATTCAGCCGATGCCAGGCCTGGGGAAGTGACTCAGGGAGCATGTCAGCCTGTGAGGGAGGTGTCACCCAGGCAGGGCCGGCGCCCCGCTGGCCTGCTTCCCTCCCAGGGACCATCCCCTGCCTCATCCTTGGGTGTCTCCTGGGCGGACAGTATGAACAGCAATGTGGCCCAGAGCTCCTCGGGAGGGGAGGGGGACTGTCTCTCCAGGTCTCTGGGGCTTCCCCAGTCCCCCGCCACCTGCAGAAGATGGGGGCCCCCCGCTTCTGAGCCCCAGGTGCTGGGGCGGGATCTTGCTGTGTTGGTCCAGAAGGACGAGGGGACCTTAAGGAAGTATCCAGGGCAGATCTGTCTCCTTAATTAGGGCCTAGTGAAACCTGCGCAGTGGGTCACTCCTTCATGGACACATTTTTTTTTTTCCGTACTGGGGATTGAACCCAGGGGCATTTTACCTCCAAGCTACACCCCCAACCCTATTTTTTATTCTTTATTTTGAAACAGGGTCTCACTAAGTTGCGGAGGGCCTCACTAAGTAGCTGAGGCTGGCCGCAAACCCGGATCCTCCTGTCTCAGCCTCCCAAGTACTGGGATTACAAGCGTGCGCCACCACGCCTGGCTCATGGACACATTTAAAGAATCGGCATAGCTGGGATGCAGTGACCCAAGCCTGTAATCCTAGTACTTAGTAGTTGGGAGACTGAGACAGGAGGATCGCAGGTTCGAGGCCTATAATCAGCAACTTAGCGAGAGCCTGTTTCAAAGTAAAAATTAAAAAAGGGTTGGGGGTATAGCTCACAGGTAGAACACCCCTGGGTTTGATTCCCAGGGGTGGCTTAATCCTTCCATGAAGGGCAGTCCACAACCTCAACATTTCCAAAGATTCTTGGGGGCGGGGTGGCCTGTATCGCCCTGGTCATCTCCTGCTCTGATTTCTTGCTTCTGCCAAATCATCCTTCTTGGCATGTCCCCTCCTGCCTCCTCTTTCTCCCCCACACTGACCCAGCGGAAAGGGCTCCCCATTCCCCTTAAGACCCTTGCTGAAAGGGGCTGTGGGTGTAGCCGCTTGTCCCCGGGGGGCGGGTGTCAAGGGGCAGGGGCTTCAGACCACTGCCCAGCACAGCCAGCCAATTCAAACTCCTTCTGCATCCCGGCCAGGACCACCTGCATGGTCCCTGTAGCCGGAGTCTCCCACCTCCATTCTTCTTAGCCGCTCTGTCCCACTCTGTGCTGTCTCCCCTCTCCCTCTCCCGTTCCCAGGATGTGCCAGGAAACTCCGGTCTCCCCGGTCTCCCCGCGTGAATACGCAGCCATCTAGCTCTACCTGTCTGCTCTGGGCATCTAACTCTGCTCCCGCCCACCCAGGGCTTCAGTAAAACACCAGAACTCTCCCCAGCAGGATTTCACCACCTTGATCCCTAGAGGCAATTAGAGAGGAGACACAAAAACAGGGGTCCGGGCCATAGAACCTCGGAGTTCAATGACACTAGCCCCCTCGTTGTACAAGAGGGGAAACAGAGACCAACAGAAAGACATTGCCCTGCCCCCACCGGGTCAGTAGCAGAGCAGGTCTGAACTTTCTGACTCCCACCCTACCCTGTCCCAGGCCACCACGTGCCACCCCAGCCTCGGCTGCTGGCCCTTGGGTCCCCATGCAGCTCTAGGACAGATCTTTCAGGGTCCCGTAGGCCTCTTGGCTACTTCACAACCTGGGAAATGGGGCTGGGAGCCTGGACTGGGGCTGGGGGTGGTGAAGTCTCTGCATGGGTGCGGGCAGTGGGGAGGGGCCAGAGGAGGCTCAGGCTGGGCTGCCCCAGCAGAGAGGCATCAGGAGCCAGGCGGGGCATTCCAGGGAACACAGCACCACCCTACAAGACACGATGGCAGCTCTGCAGGTGCGCGCTGGCTGGCGAAGCAGGCTGTGCACGGCACGACTCTGAGATGCCTGTCAGGCGGCCGCGACACAGGTGGTGTCCCTGGAGTCTGCAGGGCAGTGGCCCGGTCTTCCTGTTTTCTGAGCTGAAGTGACAGTCACTTGTCTGTTTTATGCTCCAGGCACTGGTTAAAAGCGCAGTGTTGGGTTTGGAGGATGAGCCCTGAGAGGAAGGTGATTTGAAAGGGTAAAAGGTGGCTAAGCGCGGGGAGCTGTTTATGTCTTGTTTGTTTAATCGATGAACTGATAGATTAACTGATTGAGTGGGAGTGGGAGGGGGAGAGTGGTGGGAGAGACCCAGGTTTGCTTTATTTAAGGTTATTGTGAAATCTCTTGGGTCTGACTGATTTTTAAAAAAAATCTGCTCAGAGCCAGGTGTGGTGGCGCACTCTTGTAATCCCAGTACTTGGGAGGCTGAGACCAGAGGACCCAGGTTCGCAGCCAGCCTCAGCTACTTAGTGAGGCCCTCGGCAACTTAGTGAGACCATGTTTCAAAATAAAGAATAAAAAAAAAAGGGCTGGGGGTGTAGCTCAGAGGTAGAATGCCCCTGGGTTCAATTACCCCCCCAAAAAAATCTGCTCAGTTTTCGGGGGGGAGGCATTGGTTGCTTCCCCTACTGGGGTCCAGTAGATACAGTGTTTTTCCTTCCTGCCTTTGCATGCCCACTCCCCCAACATCCAGATCCCCCTGTGTCCTGTGGGACTTCTTGGGACACTCTGTTTTTTCTCTTTGGAGCCAGAGACACACTCTCTCTCTCTCTCTCTTTTTGGTACTAGGGATTGAACCCAGGGCCATTCTACCTCCAAGCTACACCCCCAGCCCTTTTTATTTTTTATTTTGAAACAGGGTCTCACTAAGTTGCGGAGGACCTCGCTAAGTTGCTGAGGGTAGCCACAAACCTGTGATCCTCCTGTTTCAGCCTCCGCACCCAGCAGGACGCTGTCTCTTTAAGGAGCCACGGCCCCTCCCTGCCCTGGTTCTGTGCCCAGCTGGTGTTTCTCAGGAAAGCTTGCTCCCTCCGCCAGCTCCTGTAGCCTCCCTTCCGACCTCAGAAGCTCGGCTGGCAGGGGAGCCCAGCAGAGAGGTGTCTCATATCAGTGCAGGGGGGCTGGCAGTGGCAGGACCTGGCAGAACCAGGGGAGAAGGGAGACCGTGTCATGAGCAGCCCTGGTGAAGTGGGGGACCTCTCTGGGCTCCCCTCCCTCCTCGGCTGGCCTGCCCCCTCCTGCCCCCTCTTTCCCCTGCCTCTGGTTCTCGGTGGCCTGTCACACGTGCTCCCCTGCCACCTGCCAGGTGCTGTAACATTGGGCTGCAGAAGGGGCCTGGAATTCCTGCCTTGAGTGGGACACTGAGGTCTAGACTGGTACGGTGACTTCACCACGGTCCCCTGTGGGGTTTGGTGGCAGAGTCAGGTGAGCACCCTCAGGCCTGCTCCCCAGCCCCGTCTGCCTCTGGGAGCCTGCCGGGGTCTTCCTTCTTTCCTGAGAAGGGGTTGCTGTTGGTGCCCACACCCCTGGCCCTTACGGTTCCCCTGCGTGTGGGCTGGACTTCCGGCCGCCAGCGCCCTGGTTACTTTGCCTGGGAGCTTCCTTTAGCAACCCATCGGCAGGCAGAAAGTGCCGGAACGTGACCATCCCTGGGGGCAGCCCTCACCCAGTGATGGTTGGGAGGTGATGTATAAATTCCCCAGCTCCGCGGCCCCAGGTGGGTGACCCTGATGGCCGTGTTACACCCTCTGGGGTTCCCCACGGGGTCTGTGGCTCCCAAAGACCAGCCCGAAGAGCCAGGAACAAGTTAATTGCCCTTTTCTACAGAGAGGGTCTTAGACGTCGGGATGGGGAAGGGATGAGTCAGGGCCCAGAGGCAGGAGAAGGGGGGACAGGGGAACAGCAAAAACAGCAGGCCCAGGACCCCCAGAACACAGGCTCCCCCTCCCATGCATCAGAGTCATATGGGGAGGCTGGGCGTGGTGGCATAGGCTTCAGCAACTTAGTGAGACCCTCAGCAACTTAGCAAGACCCTGTTTCTAAATAAAACATAGAAAGGGCTAGGGGTGTAGTTTGGAGGTAGAATGCCCTGGGTTCAGTCCCCAGTACAATAATAATAATAATAATAATAATAATAATAATAGTAATGCCGGGAGTGGTGGCGCACGCTTGTAATCTCAGTACTTGGGAGGCAGAGACTGGAAGATCCGGGTTCATGGCCAGCCTCAGCTACTTAGTGAGGCCCTCTGCAACTTCGTGAGACCTGGTTTCAAAATAAAGTATTAAAAATAGGGCCGGGGGTGTAGCTCGGAGGTAGAACGCCCCTGGGTTCAATACCCGGTACCACACACACAAAAATAATAATAATAGTAATAATAATGATGATGATGATGATGGAAATGCTAAAGAAGGACTGATGAGCCAGGCATAGTGGCGCATACTTGTAATCCCAGTACTTTGAAGGCTGAGACAGGAGGATCACAGGTTCAAGGCCAGCCTCAGAAACTTAGGGAGACCCTCAGCAACTTAGTGAGATCCTATTTCGAAATAAAAAATAAAAAGGGCTGGGGTATAGCTTGGAGGTAGAATGCTCCGGGTTTAATCCCCAGTAAAACACACACATACACACACACACACACACACACACACACACACACACAACAAAGAGAGAAAGAAGAAAAAAAGAAAGAAAGAAAGAAAGAAAGAAAGGAAGGAAGGAAGAGAAAGAAAGAAAAAGAAATTGTATGGGGAGTAAGCAGAATATAGATTCCAAGGCCCCGTGCCCTGGAACTTTAAATCACCAAATCTAGACTAGGGCCCAGAAATCTGAATTTAACAGCTGGTGCCAGGAGGTTTAGATGCCGGTAGACAGTGGGTCACACTTTTATTCATTTAATAAAAACCCACTTTTTTTTGTACTAGGGATTGAACCAGAGGCATTCTACTTCAAAGGTACACCCCTAACCCCTTTCACTTTTTATTTTGAAACAAGGTCTTGCAAAGTTGCTGAGGCTGGCCTCCAACCTGTGATCCTCCTGTTTCAGCCTCCCAAGTACTGGGCTTACAGGCATGAGCCATCACTCCTGGCTTGGGCCACACTTTTATTTTATTATTATTATTATTATTTTTGTGTGTGTGGTACTGGGGATGGATGGAACCCAGGGGCATTCTGCCTCTGAGCTATACCCCCAGCCCTATTTTATTCTTGTGTGTGTGTGTGTGTGTTAGTTACCAGGGGTGGAACCTAGTGGCATTCTACCTCTGAACTCCACCCCCAGCCCAGCCCAATGTTTTTTTTGTTTTGTTTTTGTTTTTTTTGCGGTACCAGGGATTGAACCCAGGGGCGTTCTACCTCCGCGCTACACCCCCGGCCCTATTTTTTTATACTTTATTTTGAAACCGGGTCTCACGAAGTTGAGGAGGGCTCACTAAGTAGCTGAGGCTGGCCGCGAACTTGCGATCCTCCGGTCTCAGCCTCCCAAGTACTGGGATTGACAAGCATGTGCCACCACGCCCGGCCCCTATTTTATTCTTTATTTTGAAACAGGGTCTCACTAAGTTGTAGAGGACCTCACCAATTGCTGAGGCTGGCTGTGAACCTGTGATCCTCCTGTCTCAGCCTCCCAAGTACTGGGATTACAAGCATGCGCCACCATGTGGCTTGGCCACACTTTTAGAAACCCTAATCTAGGAGTTCTACCTGGGATGTCGTGTTAGGGGACTTGGGGATCCTGTCCCACTGGGGGCATCCCCTGTCCTCTCACAGAGCTGAGGATCGCCGGGCCCCAGGGTACCTTGGAGATACATTTAAATCTCCATTTTACAGTGGTCGAAACCAAGGCCCAGAGAGGTTACCAAAATGTTCCCAGGACCACATGCTGGTGGGGCACAGGGTTGGCCTGGTGGTCTCCTCCACAGGCCACAGAGCAGAGAGGTCCCTGCCCTGCGGGGTGATGGACGGGGTGGGCTCACTCTCTGACCCCCGCCTGCAGTGGCCACGGGAGGCCGGCTGGGGCTGGCTCTGAGCTGCCCCATCCTGGAGACCGGGCAGCTTCCTGTGGCCTCAGGCTGACAGCGCCCATGCTCTGCCCATAGTGCCCGGCGGCCCCGAGTCCCGTGGTGTCCTCCGCAAGATGAGCGAGCTGCTGGAGCTGGTGGTGAAGCGCGTGGACGCACTGGCCAGGCTGCAGAACAGCAGCGAACTGCACCGGGCGGCCGACGACGCGCACCTTGCTGCGGACAGGTGAGGGGGACGCGGGACAGATGGGGCACAGAGCCCGGGTGGAGGTGCGGTCTTGGAGGCGCTCTCAGACCTCCGCCAGCCCCGTCTGGAGAAGATGAAGAATGCAAAAAAAAAAAAAAAAAAACCCACACGATGATACAGCCCAGAGCCCAGGTTCCTATCACCTAGACTCAACCACCACTAACATCTTGTCCTTTTGCTAGACTGTCTCTTTTTTCCTTTTAAATATCACAGGTGAGCCAGGCATGGTAGCGCATGCTTGTCATCCCCGTACTTGGGAGGCTGAGACAGGAGGACTCAGGTTTGCGGCCAGCCTCAGCTACTTAGTGAGGCCCTCCGCAACTTAATGAGACCCTGTTTCCAAATAAAGAATAAAAAATAGGGCTGGGGGCGTAACTCGGAGGTACAATGTCCCTGGGTTCAATCCCTGCTATTGCAAAAAAAAAAAAAATCACAGGTGAAAATTGAAGGGCCCTTTAACTACTCCTCTTTGGAGCCAAGTGCTTTCCACGTTCAGTGTAGGTTCTCCCCATCCATGCTGTGTACTTTTTTTTTTTTTTGCGGTACTGGGGATGGAATCCAGGGACATTCTACCTCCGAACTACATCCCTAGCCCTTTTTATTTTTATTTTGAAACAGGGTCTCGCTAGGTTGCTGAGAGTCTTGCTAAATTGCTGAGACTGGCTTCTAATCTGCGATCCTCCTGTCTCAGCCTCCCAAGTACTGAGATTACAAGTGTGCACCAACATGCCTGGCCACTCTGCATACTTTTACACACACACACATTATAAAAATTTTACATACATGGCATCTCACAGAGCGTGCCTTGTGTGTGTGTGTGTGTGTGTGTGTGTGTGCGCGCGCGCGCATGCGTGCTGGGTATCCACCCTAGGGCCTCGTGCTTGTTAGATCCTGGTGCATATTCTGCATCCTGCTTTTTTTTTTCACTCCACGTGACAGTTTTGAGCTCTGTCCATGCAGAACGTGTGCAGACGCTAGTGGACTCTGGGCCATTTTTTGCCAAGGAGAATCTCCCGGTTTATTCTACCCGTCCCCTCCCTTCCGTAGGCCAGGCCATCTGAGAAGCCCGAGAGTGTGTGCAGCTTCCCCAGGTCCTCAGCAGCGTCCTGGGGAACCCGCTGGCATGAAGTCCCAGTGGTGTGTGGAGGTGAGGCGGGAATCTCCTGCCTCGGCCAGTGCGGCGTCTGGCCGGGGGCGGGGGCTCCGGCATTTCCCCAGCATGGGACTGGGCAGCGTGGGGAAATGCTGGTGTTGAGTCCTGGTCCCGAGGAGGGATGGTGTGTAGGTCAGTCCCCTCCTGAGTTGGGCTGCGACACGGCGACCTCTTTGGACTGGTGCGGGAGATCCGTCTCCCTCTTGATCTGCCTGTTCTGGTGTGCTGGCTTGGCCAGTGGAGTAAGTGTTCTGGACACCCTGTTGGACATCATAGGTGACAGGTACTGTGAGTTCACCGAGGACCTGGTGTCCTTACTGTGTCACCTCCATGGCTATGTCCACCCCACAACTTCCTTATGTGGTGTTTCCATCTCCCGGGAGGAGCAAGGCCCAGAGACTCAGCCCGAGCTGCACAGCTGTGAGGGGCCAGGCGGCTCCGCGGCCCACCCACCTCTCCACTGCGCCCCTCCCCTCGCCGGCCTTTCACGCACGGGCAGTCACGTGTGCTTTGGTTTCTATTCCTTTGCAAGACTTGCCATACCCATTCATTCACAAATCAGAAACAAAATCCTTTGTTAGGACTTTGCGCTTTGATTTTTTTTTTTAGGGTTTAGAAAATGTAGGCACTAGCTGGGCCTGGTGGCACACACCTATAATCCCAGTGCTTGGGAGGCTGAGACGGGAGGATCTCAGGTTTGAGGACAACCTCAGCTATTTAGTGAGGCCCTCCACAATTGAGTGAGACCCTGTTTCAAAATAAAGAATAAAAAATAGGGCTGGGGGTGTAGCTCAAAACCCAGGTAGAATGCCCCTGGGTTCAATCTCAGTACTGCCAAAAAAAAAAAAAAAAAAAAGAAAAACGTAGGCACGACCTGGGTGTGGTGGCCCACCCCTGAACCCCCAGTACTTGGGAGGCTGAGACAGGAGGATTGCAGGCTCAGGGACAGCCTCAGCAACTTAGTGAGATCCTGTTTCAAAAATAAATAAATAAATAAATAAATAAATAAGGTTTGCAGGTGTAGCTCAGAGGCAGAAAGCCTCTGGGTTCAATCCCTAGTACCAAAAAAAAAAAAAAAGGAGGCGCTAACCTTGTAGTCCTAGAAGTGGGGATTGGTGCAGGACCCACGTGAAGCGCCTGCCTGCTTTGTGTCCCAGTGGGAGCAGGGGCTCTTCTCAGGGAGCCGTCCTCCCTGGTGGCTGTACAGCCCGTGCTGGATCCCCCTGGAGAATCATTTCACTCTCCTGAGACTCAGCATCTAACAACAAACTAGAGAGATCTGCTCACGAGCTCGGTGTCGGGCACTAAGAGCCACGCCAGGCCCCGGGCCCACAGCGATGGCCGCCCTGGCTTCGTTCCTGTCTAGACAGTAACCAAGACAGGCATGAAGGACTCATTCCAGATACCGATTGCGCTCCACAGGGCTGGAGAGTGCATGGGGAGCCCAGGGGCTACTTGCACAGGGTGGCTGCCAGGCCCTGCTCCCCGTGATACCTGAGCCTGAGGGTAGATGATGGGGAGGAGCTGGGGGTGGAGAAGGTGAGGCAGAGGGAGCACAAGTGCAAAGGCCCTGGGGTATGTGGAGGGGAAGCAGCCCTGTGAAGGCGGGGGGGGGGGGCAGAGCGTGGAGAGGGAGGGGACAGGCCAGCGGCGCTGATTATTCAGGGCATTGTCAGCTACGGGACACTATTCTAAGAGCTGTGAGAAGCTGCTAGGTTTATTTTTAAAAATATATCACTCTGACTGCTGTGTGAAAAATGGATTAGCCAGGGAGCGAGAAGGACAGCAGAGAGGCAGGAAGGAAAGGCAGGGAGACGGGGCAAAGGTGTAGGGCTTCCCCCAGCTCTGAAACAGGGGGGCAGTTTCTTTTCCATGTGCACAAGTGGGTCTTCCCCATGCCCTTAGGGCTTTTGTTTTGTGGTACTGGGGATTGAACCCAGGGGCATTCTCCCTTTGAGAATTCTCCCAGCTCTGTATTTTTTTATTTTGAAACAGGGTCTTGCTAAGTTGGAGGCTAGCCTCGAACCTGCGATCTTCTTGTTTCAGCCTCCCAAGTACTGGGATTACAGGCCCAGCTCAACACCCTTGTGTCCCCTCAGATTCAGCCCCGGCCCTACCTGCCCTTGTGGCCCCATCCGCTCCCCTGATGCAGCCCCTCGACCCCCTCATCCCTCCCGCTTTCCCATCTGCCCCCAGCTGTGCTGTTGATCCAGCCTCTGCCCCCTCTGTGCACCAGGATGGGACAGAGCACCCAGCCGTCCCCCAGCCGCGCTGCAGGCTGGGGGTGCAGAGCTGAGGGTCCAGTGGGCCCGGGCTCCTATTGCCGGTGCATGCACAGTCTCTCTGGTTTCTTCCAGTGCTGGCTGGTCCCTCCCTCCCTGGCCCTGCCCTTGTCTCCTCCAGGGAAGTGCGGGAGCGCGCCCCGCCTCCCAGCTCCATCCCGAGAAATAGCAGCGATCCATCATGGCCAGCGGAGCCCATCAAACCCCACCGGCAGAGCCATAAATTGCAGGGACGCCGTTGCTTCTGGATTCAGGGAGAGAGCCGGCGGGTGTGCCCGGGGCCTGCGGAGGCTGCGCTCGATCCCCCTGCACACAAACACTCCAGCCCCCTCCGTCCTTCCTCGGACCCCACATTAACCGGCAGGTGCAGACCCTGCGCAAGCGCCGGCGGCCACTGTGTCTCTGGCCCACTCTGCTGTGTGCGCGTGGGTCCCCCACCTTGAAATTACCTGTGGCTTAAGGAGAACCTCCACTGATCTCCTTCTGCCCTTCTGGAAGCTTCCGGGCTGCCGCCTTCCACCACCTGTGGCTGGCGCGTCCTCTGGGGGAAGCACATTTGCTATTTCAGCCTAGGAAAACATAATTAGGGAGGCGGATTTGTTGCAAACAGCATCATATTATGTATCCTAGAGCCAAATAGTGATGATCTTTGAATTTTCCATAAGGCTTCTCTGCGGTGGCAAAACCCACCGAAACTGGAGTCTGGCTTCAAGTTCATCTGTTTCTGTGGAATGTCTACCGGGTGCAGAATCTGGGCTAGAAAGTTGGGCGGGCGTGGCTCCTAGTATTCAGGAGGCTGAGACAGGAGGATTGCAGGTTTGAGGCCAGTCCCAGCAATTTAGTGAAACTCAGCAACCTAGTGAGACCCTGTCTCATAATAAAAAATTGGAAAAGGGCTGGGAGTGTAGTTGGGAGGTAGAATGCCCCTGGGTTCAATCTTCAGTACAAAAAAAAAAAAATAATCTGGGCTACAGATTGGACAATGAGTGGAGGGGACCCAGAAAAGATGGAGTTGGCACCCTGTCCTTAAAGAGTGCAGTGTCCCCATGGTGGAGGGGGGTTTGGAATGAGTCAGGAAGGAGGTGACAGTTGACCCGGTAGACAGAGGCGGATCTGCCTGCAAGCTCTGATGTGGTTCAGGCTGAGGTAGGGTGACAGGCGGAGGGGCCACCTGGTCATGTTCTCTGGAGGGCCTGGTGAACGGGGAGCAGAGGGGGCAACAAATTACCCCCATGGACTATAGACTCCCCAGTTGATGTCTCAAGCCTGGGCCATGTCCTGGGCTCCTGTCTTGAAAGCCTACCTTCCTGTCCACCTGGAGGTCCTGGAAGGATTAAAATTCTGTATCTCCTGGGTGCACACAGACCCGCTTCCCCTCACCCGCCCCCACTCTGCCATGTCAGCTCCCTGGTTCCCCCAGCTCACCCCAGCCTGCAGCCACCCTCCCCTCCCTCTCCTACACCTGCATCCATCCGTCAGCCACTCACTCCATCCACATCGGGATATGCCCAGAATATTCCCTCTCCTCACCTGCCAGCTACTCCTCCCTCAGCAGGATCTTTTTATTTTTATTTTTGGTACCTCCAAGCTACACCCCCAGCCCTATTTTTTATTCTTTATTTTGAAACAGGGTCTCACTAAGTTGCAGAGGCCTCACTAAGTAGCTGAGGCTGGCCTTGAACCCGGATCCTCCTGTCTCAGCCTCCCAAGTACTGGGATTACAAGCGTGCACCACCACGCCTGGCAGCAGGATCTTTTTTAAACCTCCAGGCACGTTGGGGCCACCAGAGGTCTGTGGCTCTTACCTGAGTGAAAGGGGGTGCCACATTGGGGGGGTCAGAGAAGGGACCTGACCCTGCCTGGCCCCATGTCTCTCTGGCTCTTCCCTGCTGTTCCTGGAGCATGATGGTCTCCTGCTAGCCACAGGGCCTTTGCTCTGGCCGCATGCTCTTTACCCCCAGTCTGGCTTCAGTTTTCTCCCTCCCCTTCTTCTAGTTTGTGCTCAAATGGCATCCAATAAGGCCTTCCGGGACCAGGTCCTATTTAAAAGACACCCCACGCCCTCAGTCGCCCATTCCTCTTCCCTAATTACCATGGCACACACTGAGTGCTTATGGTCCGTTTCCTCCGCCGGAGGGCATGTCCCTCAAGGACAGGGGCTTTCTCTGTTTCCTCTCTATTTTCCAGCCCCAAGAACACCGATTTCATGTTCCTGTGCTCAGTCCTTGCTGAAGGGAGGGAGGGAAGGAGAGAGGGAGGGAGGGAGGAAAGAAGAGGAGGGTGGATTCTCTTGGGTGTTCTGTTAAGTCTGCGGGGTTGCAAATGGAGAAGGGGAGATAGAAGCGATGTGTGTTTTCTGCTAACCCTAACGAGCTGGGCCTCAGTTTCCCATTCTGTGCTCTGGGTGGGCTGGTTGGGAATGGAGTCATTGCTGTGTTCAGCTGAGCAGCCCAGCCCCAGGGGAGGGCGGCCACCCCGCACTGGCAAATGCCGCCCCACCCTTAGGAAGAGAGGAGCAGCTCAGCCTTGGAGACAGTTTTATGACTGTCTTGGTCATTGTGCCTTATTAATAGTGTCAAAAAGTGTGAGCCGCTTGGAAATGTCTCTTGGGAAGGGACTGGTTAGGTGACAGTGGCAGGTGGGCTGGGGTGAAGGTGGATGTGGGTTCCGGAAGCTCAACACGGGGCCTTTTTTTTTTGTACTGGGGATTTAACCCGGAGGTATTCTACCTCCAAGCTACACCCCCAGCCTGATTTTATATCTTATTTGGAAATAGGGTCTCACTAGGTTGCTGAGAGCCTCGCTAAATTGCTGAGGCTGGCTTTGAACCTGTGATCCTCCTGTCTCGGCCTCCCAAGTACTGGGATTACAAGCGTGCGCCACCATGCCCAGGTCAACACTGGGCTATGAGGCACTGGCAAGGCACCCATGCTACCCCTAAATAATGACGCTGCACACAGACCGACTCTAGCTCTGTGTCTATTAATGGGATGTGTATATGTGTTGATGTATTTATTTCAGGGCAGGAGAGAGGCGTCCTCTGTTGTCGCTGTGGGGAGGGGCTGGCAGGTCCTTGATCCTCTGTTCAGAGCCTTCCCATGCATGGGGGAGCTCTGGACGAGGCCAAGGGGGGGCCGAGACGGGGGACAGCAGGAACAAGGCCGGGCAGACTGACTCTGGGCTGGGGTGTCCCCCGTGCTGTGTGGTGTGGCAGACCCGAAACACATTTCCCTGCTGCACACTTGTGTGTCTTGCCGTGTGTGTCTGCGCGCACCTGTGTGCACGGGCCTCTGTGTGTTAAGAGGTTCGTTTCATAATGAAATAACTCGCGGCAGGCGCACTGGCTAGAGGTGGGGAAATCAATACCCCCGCTAATTGAAAGCAACCCTCATAAATCATGGGAGGATGGCGGAATTAAACCTCCTTCCTGAAGCGTCCTGGAGTGTTCTTTGGGGGCAGGGGGACTGGCCTGGAATCCCTGATTACCTCCTGAGGGAGCTGAGGACTGGGGCAGGTGCCTGAGGGCTCCGGTAGGTGCTGCACCTGCGGCTGCTGGAGGGCCCTTGGCCCTGGGAAGCAGAGCATCTGTGGCTGGCAGTGCTGGCAGCCCTTTGGGTGTCCTGGGCAGTGTCCCCAGGCTGGCTGCACCAGGGTCGACCTCAGGGAGCAGGTGGTGATGAGCAGAGACCTAGCATGGCTTTCTTTTACTTCCTGAGTCAGAAACGATCATTTTGGTGGGATGCCCGGTACTTAGTGGGTGTGCAGAAAATATCCGTGGGCGTGCTGTGGGAAGAAGCAAGGGCCGGCCCAGGGTGCCAGGTGGCTGAGTCCTCGCCCTGTCCCCAGCTTGCTGTGTGACCTCGGGAAGTCCCTTATCTGCTCTGGGCTGGCTCTCAGTTCCAGGCTGTACAGTAAGGGGTTGGTGGGTAGGTTTTGGAGGTCCCCCCAGGGGTGGGAGGGTCTTAAAGTCATTGTGATGGCTTTGGGCACACTGACAGGGGCTCTGCCAGGCAGGGCAGGTGAGACCTCCCAGGGAGGCCCCCTGTTAGCCGGGGAAGTTGCTGTCCCCCCTTCTCCATCCCACCCGGAGCTGTTCGCTCTGGCCACCGCCACGCATCTTTGCTGGGAGAGTGGGGTCTGGGGGGTCAGGGGCCTCTTCCAGCCGGTAGCACATGCAGGCCCCTGGGGGGTGTTTTGGATTCCAGTGGACTTTACTACAGAACTGAGGTGGCAAAAATAACTATAATGAGTCGAGCGTGGTGGTGCACGCTTGTAATCCCAGTACTTGGGAGGCGGAGACCAGAGGATCCGGGTTCGTGGCCAGCCTCAGCTACTTAGGCCTCCGCAACTTCGTGAGACCCGGTTTCAAAATAAAGTATAAAAAATAGGGCCGGGGGTGTAGTGCGGAGGTAGAACGCCCCTGGGTTCAATCCCCGGTACCACAACAACAACAACAAAAAAACCATAGTGAATGATGCTGATACTAAGGATAGTAAAGACACCCTCTCTGGGTTCATGGACCTTGATCTTCACCGGCAGCTGGAGGAGGAAGATCCCAGCTGGGTCTGTGTTTTATAGATGGGGGACCTGGGCTGAGACAGGGGAAGGACTGTCCTTGGTCACAGAGCTGCTTTGCTGCTTTGCTGACACAGCCCAGTGGTGCTGACAGCCACATCTGCAGGAGGTGGGTGCAGAAATGGCCCGTGATTCTGAGCAGGGCCTCGGCAAACTAGTAAACTTCATCTAGGTTAACAACCTTCCTTTTTTTTTTTTTTTGGTGCTGGGGATTGAACCCAGGGGTATCCCACCTCCGAGCTACACCCCCAGTCCTTTTTATTTTTCATTTTGAAACAGGGTCACGCTAACTTGTCAAGGGTCTCGCTAGGATGCTGAGGCTGTCCCTGAACCTGCGATCCTCTTGTCTCAGCCTCCCAAGTACTGGGATTACATGTGGGCGCCACCACGCCTGGCTAACAACCTTCCTCTTTGAACACGCATATACCAAAAGATATAGAGGGAAAGAAAGGAAAATATACTACAAACAGGAGGAGTGAAGGGCTCTGGGTCATTTGCACCAGTTGGAGGAAGATCGGTGCATTCAGTGGAGGGAGCAAGGCCGTGGGCACTGTCCCCTGTCCCCCGAGTCCCTGTGTGGGCAGACAGAATTCCAGGTTTGTATACTGGTGACAGCCCTGCAGGGGCTTCTTCTTGCCAAAGAAAGACCTCTGCCAGAACGGTTTCAGCCTTTGTCCCTTGCCATGGGGGTGGTCCCACCCCAGGGGTGCCAGTCCCTACCCCAGCTGGCCTCTCGCTCAGCCACATCCTTGGTCCTGATGTCCTGCCTCGTGCCCACCCTGAGCGTGGGCCCTTTCCAGGTGAACCGGTGCCGCCCCACCTGCCTCAAAACCCGCTTCCTGGTGCCACCTCCCTGCAGCGCGCATGCGAGGGATGGGAAATGGGTTTTCTTCATGAGACCCAGCTACGTGGTTCTGTTTTTTTTGTTTTTTGTTTTTTTTTTGGTACTGGGGATTGAACCCAGGGACATTGTAACTCCAAGCTACACCCCCAGCCCTGTTTTTATTTTTTATTTTGAAACAGGGTCTCACTAAGTTGCTGAGGCTGGCCTCAAACCTGCAATCCTCCTGTCTCAGCTTCCTGAGTACTGGGATTGTAGGCATGTGCCACCCTGCCTGGCTCCATTGCTTGCTTATTTATTTATTTATTTATTTATTATTTTTGGAGGTACTGAGGATTGAACCCAGGGACATTCTACCTCTGAACTATACCCTAGCCCTATTTTTTATTCTTTATTTTGAAACAGGGTCTCACTAAGTTGCAGAGGCCTCACTTAAGTAGCTGAGGCTGGCTGCGAACCCAGATCCTCCGGTCTCAGCCTTCCAAGTACTGGGATTACAAGTGTGTGCCACCATCCTGGCTTATTTATTTATTTATTTATTTATTTATTTATGTACTGACGTACTGGGGATTGAACCCAAGGATATTCTACCCCTGAGCTACACCCCCAGTTCTATTTTTTATACTTTATTTTGAAACAGGGTCCTACTAAGTTGCAGAGGGCCTCACTAAGTAGCTGAGGCTGGCCACGAACCTGCGATCCTCTGTCTCAGCCTACCAGGTACTGGGATTACAAGCATGGGCCACCCCGCCTGGCTTCACTGTTTTATTATCATTATCATCAGTGGACATTTTTTTCTTGTCCTCCTAACAGTAAACGCCCTACCTCTCAGGGCTGTGATATAGCTTCGGGGCTTTCATCCATAAACAAGACTTAAATTTGTATTAGTTTGCCGGGCTTGTAATCCCAGTACTTTGGGAGGTGGAGACAAGAGGATCCAGTTTCGCAGCCAGCCTCAGCTCACTCGCGCTCTCTCTCTCTCTCTCTCTCTCTGTCTCTCTCTCTCTCTCTCTCTCTCTCTACTTAGTGAGGCCCTCCGCAACTTCGTGAGACCCGGTTTCAAAATAAAGTATAAAAAAATAGGGCCGGGGGTGTAGCTCAGAGGTAGAACGCCCCTGCGTTCAATCCCCGGTACCGCAAAAAAAAAAAAAAAAAAAAAAAGTTGTATTAATTTTCTCAGGCTGCTGACACCAAGTACCACAAACCGGGCAACGTAAACAAACACCAAAAATTCACAGCCTCGCCGTCTGGCGGCCAGGGGTCTGAGCCACGTGCTGCAGGCCCCGCTCCCTCTGAAGGCGCCGGCGTGGGCTCTGCTCCAGGCCTCTCTGCAGCATCTGGCCGCTCCAGGGCTGGTGGCAGCAGAACCCCCGTTTCCATGTGGTGTCCGCCTTGTATGCACCTGTCTCTGCATCCCAGCTTTCTCTTATAAAGACACCAGTCCACCTGCCTATCCACCATGGATAGGGGCCCGCCCGCCTCCAGGTCGACCTCATACCAACCTCACAAATCCCAGCTGCAGTGACCCTACTGTCAAATAAAGTCACATTCTGAGGGGCTGGGGGTGCAGCCCACAAATTTTTAAATTTTATAGTTCAACCTACAGCAAAAATTGTATTTTTTGGCCACGTGGATTGAAAGCCAAATATATTCGCATTACATGTTAAGACATTTTCCTTGATCTACAAGGTTCCTCTTGCCCCCAATTTTCAAAGAATTGCAAACATTTTCATGGGGGTCAAATCGATGACCACTGGCTCATCTATTACATGCATATAATCCCAGTACTTGGGAGGTTGAGACTGGAGGATCGCAGGTTCGAGGCCAGCCTCAGCAACTTAACAAGACCCTGCTTCAAAATACAAAATAAAAGGGGCTGGGGGTGTAGCTCAGAGGTAGAATGCCCCTGGGTCCATTCACCAGTACCAAAAAAAAAAAAAAAGAAAAACAATAAATAAATAAAGCTGCAAGGCTGGGCGTGGTGGCGCACGCTTGTAATCCCAGTACTTGGGAGGCTGAGACCGGAGGATCCGGGTTCGCCACCAGTCTCAGATACTTAGTGAGGCCCTCCGCAACTTCGTGAGACCTGGTTTCAAAATAAAGGATAAAAAATAGGGCCGGGGGTGTAGCTCGGAGGTAGAACGCCCCTGGGTTCCATCCCTGGTACCGCAAAATAAATAAATAAATAAAGCTCCATGACCTCCGCCACCATCCCTGCTGGCCGTGGTGGAGAAGTCAGCTTGGTGCCCTGGTGCGTGGTGCCACCAGCGCTTGGGTTTCTCTGGGTCTGTCAGTGGCAGATGGCTGTTCCCCCTCTCCCCACCATGTCCCCTCGTCTTCCTGTCCACCTCGGCATCTCCCAGGTCCTAAATCTGCTGGCTCTGAGGCCCTCAGAATGTCCTTTTATTGTCATTTGTAGAAAAGCTCAGGACAAGGAGCCTAATCACATATTATTTGAAAATAGAAAGTTCTGTGCAAATGGCAAGTCCAGTATAATAATAGTGACGCCAAGTAATTCCCGTTTTGAACACGTTGAACTTGTTAAACCACACAGATGTCATCTGTATCGTTTAAAGCCTGCGCTCGCCGTGCGTTTTATGCAAAAAAAAAAAAAAAAGAATGCTTATTGTAGGAAAATTGCTGAATCCCCACAAAAGTTAAGCGTTTTGCTCTGTGGGTGGGCCTACATACTTCGTCTCAGGACTGGGAGGACCGCTCTAAGTAGGAAGCAAAAGCATATTGAGCATTTATTCTGCACCTACTGTATGCGGAAGCCTTGACATTCAGCCTTGGATCTCACACTAACTCTGCTGCTCTGATTTTATAGGTGTTAAAACCTGAGCTTAGAGAGGGTAGGTACCTTGCCCAGGCCACGCAACTGTGCCATAGAGGCAGCATTTGAATCCATGCCCTTCAGCTCCAAGGCTCGCCCCTTCCTGCCTTCCTTGGTACTGGGGATCGAACCCAGAGGCATTCTATCTTCAAGCTACATGCCCAGCCCGATTTTATTTTTTGTTTTGAAACAGGGTCTCACTAGGTTGCTGAGAGTTTCACTACTTGCTGAGGCTGTCTTCAAACCTGCGCTCCTCCTGTCTCAGCCTCCCAAGTACTGGGATTACAGGCATGTGCCACCATGCTCAGCCCCTTACTCTTTCTAATAAATCTCTGAATGATGTGCGGAGTCACTGACCAGGGCTTGAAAGTCAAGCCCTGATTTCTTTGTCTCCTGTGAGAGCAGCAGCAGAATTAAGCCTGCAAGGGGTCACAGCTGGGAGAAGGAACTTCTTGACAAGCAGGTGTGGCCAGGGGAACCCAGGCTCCCTCTGTGATGGTAAGAACCCTTTTCCCTGGGTTCTGCAGATTTTATTAGTTTCCTAAGGTCCCATAAAGAATGACCACAGTCCTGGTGGCCAGCACAGCAGGGGGTTATACTCGCACAGTTCTGGGGGCTGGAAGTCTGAGATCAAGTAAGTGTCCACAGGGCGAGCTTCTCCCAAAGGCCCCAGGGGAGGGTCCTGCTCGCCCGGGTGGCCCCTGGTGGTCACTGGCAGGTCTTGGTTCTTCCTCCTGGTGGCCGCATCACTCCAGTTTCCTTGTGTCTTCACGTGGGGTGTGTGTGTATGTGTGTGTGTGTGTGTGTGTGTGTGTGTGTGTGTGTTACTAGGGATTGAATCCAGGGGCGTTCTACCTCTGAGCCATACCCCCAGTCCTATTTTCTTTTCTTTTTTATTTTTATTGGTGCATCTCAATTATGGAGAATGGTGGGTTTCATTGTGTCATATTCACACATACATAAAAATACAATTTGATAAATTTCACTCTCCCATTATACCACATCTCCCCTCCTCCCTCCAGCACCCGCTTCTACCCTAATGGTCACTCCAGAGGGGACACGTGTGGGGCTTTTGCTCATAGGGAGACCATGAGGGTTGTACCCCTCATGACAATGGCCCCGGGTCCCTGTTGGGTGTGTTGTAAACAGAGGAGCCATTTTTTGTCCCATCCCCCCTATTCTGAGCACACTGTTATTTTTTATTTTGAAATAGGGTCTTGCTAAGTTGCTAAGGGCCTCACCAAGTTGCTGAGACTGGCCTTGGACCTGTGATCCTCCTGTCTTAGCCTCCCAGTACTGGGATTACAGGCATGGACCACCCTGCCTGGCATGCCATTTTCCATTTTGGATTTTTGTTTGGTCAAAGTTGGCATTGGGGTGCCAAACTAAAGTGTGAGGAGGTGGGCTGGATTGTGTGTGGGGGGGCTCCGTTGTTCCTTGTGTCACCTGCTTGTTGTCCCTTCCTCCACGTCCATGTCTACCTTGCCCTGCCACCTCCCTCACTAGTTGCCATCAACAGATGGAGCCACTGCCCCGTCTCTCCTTATGGAAGGTGGAGGTGAGAGGGGAAGGTGGCCTGAGACGACAGCTGGCCACTGAGGGTCACTCCTGCACATACTTTGGTGGGCAGGTTACCATGTGCAGACAAGGAGGGGGAGGTGGGTATCGCAGACCCCTGCAGAGCTCAGGTTGGAGAAAACCTTTCATATGACCTGTGTGTGGTGGGGCATGCCTGTAATCCCAGGTTTTGGGAGGCTGAGACAGGAGGATCACAGGCTCAGCTACTTAGCGAGACCCTCAGCCACTTAGAGAGACCGTTTCAAAATAAAAAATAAAAAGGGCTAGGGGTGTAGCTTAGAGGTAGAATGCCCCTGGGTTCAATCTGCAGAACACACACACACACACACACACACACACACACACACACAGAGCGCTCCATGATTCCCATTATGTGTGGCCAAGAAGACCCAGGACCTTGGAGAGGGATAAACAGTTTACACTGGAGGGTGTGAGATTGAAAACAGAGGGCGAGGTGAGAGTCAAGGAGGCAAATTAATGTGTTGAAAGCAAACAACTTCCTGGAGTCTGGCCCCAGGGCTGTCCTTGCACAGGAAGATAATGCCAGCTGGGTGGGATCTATCTCAATAGAAGGGCTCGCGATGAGATAAATACTGCTTATAATGTCTAATAAAATTCCCAAAAGCCGAGAGGCAATCAACATAAGGAAATAAATTCTTGGAAAATAAAAGCAACACCAGTACGGAGGGCCACGATGTCTGTGTAGTCAACTCCTTTAAGATGGCGAGGACTCGTTCTCAGGAGCCAGTGATGATTTACTGGAGTTTTAATAGCTGGCAAGTCCCCAGAATGCTGTGGGTGGAATTTATTTTGGCGCCATGCAGGATAGAGAGAAACTGACTGGGGCAGCTGGCCGTGCCTGGGCAAAAGGTCTCTATCACCCGGGGCTTCCTGGGCAGATCCTGTTCGGGCTCTTGGCGGGAATTCCTCTGCCTGCGTTAACCGCAGGCATCTGTACACGCACGTGCGGCACACGGGCAGGTGTAGACGCGCCCGGCACGTGCAGGTGTGGGCTTTCCCATATGTGCACAATGTGTGCATCAATGGGGGCGACTCCTGACCCATGCCTGCCAGCTGTGTCCCCCACCACTGTGGGTCCTGGCTGAGACAGGGCTTAGGTGTCTGGGGCACCACCGATCCTGCTGCCTTTGCTGGCTGGCTGAGGCCCAGGAAGCCACCCAGGCGGTCACCTCCGGCTTCTCCCTACCCAGGTTGCCCCCGGTGGCTGGCCTCATGGAGCGGATCCAGGCCATCGCCCAGAATGTCTCTGACATTGCTGCGAAGGTAGACCAGATCCTGCGCCACAGCCTGATCCTGCACAGCAAGGGTGAGTGCCGGGTGACGAGGTGCCACCCTGTACCCCGAGGCCGGGGCTAGAAGGTCCTGCAGAGGCCTGGCTCTTTGGGGTCCCATCCAGACTCTCAGCAAGGGGACCTGGAGTTCACCCCACCTTGCCCTGTCTGAGGGTGCTCGGAACAGAGACGGTCCCTGGAGTCTTGGCCATCTGGGTCAATAGTTCCAAGCGTGAGGCCATCCGGGGAAGGGGGCCGGGGGCCCTTTAGTCCCCCTGACATGGGGAGCAGCTGAGGGCTGCAGGCCTATGTCTGCCCCCCCCGCAAAAAAAGCAGGGTGAAGCCAGGTGTGGTGGCACATGCCTATAATCCCAGTATTTGGGAGGCTGAGACAGGAGGATTGCAGGTTCGTGGCCAGCCTCAGCAACTTAGCAAGACTCTGTTTCAAAATAAAAATAAGCCAGGTGTTGTGGCGCAGGCCTGTCATCCCTGTACTTGGGAGACAGAGACAGGAGGATTGCAGGTTCGAGGACAGCCTCAGCAAGTAGTAAGACTCTCAGCAACCTAGCGAGACCCAGTTTCAAAATAAAAAAAGAGCCAAGCGTGCTGGCACACGTCTGAATCCCAGTACCTGGGAGACAGAGACAGGAGGATCACAGGTTCGAGGACAGCCTCAGCAAGTAGTGAGACTCTCATCAACCTAGCGAGACCCTGTTTCCAAATAAGAAATAAAATTGGGCTGGGGGGGTGTAGCTCGAAGGTAGAAGGCCTCTGGGTTCAATCCCCAGTACCACACACATAAATAAATAAATAAATAAATAATTTTTAAAAGGCTGGGGGGTGTAGCTCAGAGGTAGAATGCCCCTGGGCTTATCTCCAGTCACACACACACACACACACACACACACACACACACACACAAGTCAGGGTGCATTTGAGTGGGTGTCTGAAGCTTGCCCATTCCGGAGCCTCTTTGTAGCTATTTGCCATCTCCTGGCTGGTTCTGAGTCTGGAGGAGGCTGGGGGGTGGGGGGAGGGCAGCTCAGATCGGGGACCCCCTGAGGGTAGGCCATTCTGGGGAGAAAACTCAGGCAGGAGTGGGGGTTGGGAGGCACTGCTGCCCTGTCCCATCACAGGCCATCTGTCCCTCATCCTCTCCCTGGCCCCTCCCTGGTCCCTGGTCTTCAGCAAGCTGACCTCTCCCTACAGTGTCTGAAAGTCGGCGGGACCAGTGCGAGGCGCCCAGTGACCCCAAGTTCCCTGACTGCTCGGGGAAGGTGGAGGTGAGGCCTGGGCTTGAGGCTGGGGTGGGGGTGGCCAGGGAGGCAGCCCCTTGGGCCCTGTGGCCCAGCCCAGCCCTGGGATTCCCACCCTGACTGGCTACCCACTGGCTAGGGCCTCTCTGCCCTGACCCAGGCACGGGCTGGCCAACGCTGATCCCAGGGAAATGGCGTCTCTGTCAGGTCCTCTACCCAGCCACTACCCCTAACTCCCTGGGGCTTCAGCACTCTCTTACAGCAAGTGAGCTGTTAAGTAGTTTACTGCCTGCAGGAGCCTGAGAAGGAGTGGGCCTCCATCCCTCGGTACCCATTCCTCCTGGCCCAGCCTACAGCTGGACTGAGGGCCCATCCCGCCCGCCTCCAGGGCTACCTCTGGCTGTGTGACAGCCCACCCACGGCCATCAAGCCAGCTCCTCACTGCTCTGAGTCTAGAAGGGTGGCCTGTGGTGCTTCTGACATCTACTGGGGACCACATGGGGGCCGTTCCCTGTACAGCCCTGGCCCACTAGGAAGCCGCTGTGACCTTGGCCTCCTGCCGAGGTGACTAGGGATGAGGAAGAAGGGAGGAAGGATAGCCTGGCCTGCACCTCCGCCCCCTGGCTCTTGGCATCTGGACCCGGCCTGTTCTCCCAGGGCCTGGGGGATGGCGGCCCTGCCTCTGCCTTCTTGGGTCCTCAGTGGCAGGCAGAGGGCGGGGTCCTGGGGCCCACTTCCCAGTTGTTTCTCTTCTCTGCCCTTACTTGCTGTGTCTCTAGGGTGGGGTGCACTGTATGGGCCCTGTCCCAGGGGTCCTCGGGGTCTCTGGGGATGTGCATGCAGGGGCAGGGGGTGCTGGTGCCGGCTGCCCGCCCAGACCCGGCCTCCCCGCAGTGGATGCGAGCCCGCTGGACCTCCGACCCTTGCTACGCTTTCTTCGGGGTGGACGGCACCGAGTGCTCCTTCCTCATCTACCTCAGTGAGGTGGAGTGGTTCTGCCCGCCGCTACCCTGGAGGAACCAGACGACCACCCGGACAGCGCCCAGGCCCCTGCCCAAAGTCCAGGTGGGTGGACCAGTGGGCTGGAGAGCCTCAAGGGCAGCAGGAGGGAACCTCAGCCTTGCCCAGGTGGACCGAGACCGCCAGCACCAGCACCGCCTGGTGTTGGACAGACAGGGGGCCAGCCGGAGTGTCCGTCTTGCTTACTGTGGGATGCTGCACAGCGGGGCCTGCTTAAGGGGCAGGCTGGGGCCCTGGGGGCACCCCTTGATGGACTGGAATCATAGTAATAATAGCTGTCATTTGTTGAGGGCTTTCTGTGCGCCAGACACTTTATTTGTACTTAAATCTCCTGGCCGACCTATGTGATTGTATTTAACAGAGGAGGAATTGGAGGTTTAGAGAGTTAACGGGTTCCTGGAAGGGCGGCCCAGCCCCCCGCTCTGACCACTGCCCTCGCCGCTTCCCTGCAGTGGCTGTTCTCTGGGCGCTGTCCTAGTGACCCCCTCTCTGGGAGGGCTCCGGGCAGCTGGTTAATAGGAGCTGGGCCAGGGCACACCAGCTTGGCTGGGGGTGAGAACAGAGCTCCCTGGCTTCGGGGGTCCCCTAGAAAGTGTGAGAAGCTAAGCAGGCCCCAGCCTTTTGGGAGGTGCCAGCCCCTGTCCCCAGGGCAGCGGCACATGGTGGTGACGTGGCTGTCGGTCAGGGGCTGAGAGAGCCGAGGGCCTCCTCTGCAGGCTGTTTTCCGGAGCAACCTATCCCACCTCCTGGAACTGATGGGCAGTGGGAAGGAGTCCCTGATCTTCATGAAGAAGCGGACCAAGCGGCTCACGGCCCAGTGGGCAACGGCTGCCCAGCGTCTGGCACAGAAGCTGGGGGACATCCGGAGGGACCAGAAGCAGGTGCGTCATCCTCTCAGGGGACAGAGTCCAGAGGGCTTGGGTGGCATGCTCTGGGCCCGTGCCTTCCGCATGGGCACAGGGTGAGCCCCCAAGCAGGTGGCACTGGATGTCTTTGAATCTGACCCAGAGGGAGGGGGTGGTGGCAGGATCAGGAGGGAGCAGGCAGGACCCCTGGCCCTTTTCAAGGCTGGGCTAGGATGACAAGCTCCCAAGGGGTCCTGAGTTCTGTGGAAGTCTTGTTCTGGTCAGGCGGAAAAGTCCCAGCTTTTGCCTAGAAGGTTGGGAATAACAGCCTGTTTGGGGGAGGTTTGTCGGCCCATCCATCCATCCATCCATCCATCCATCCATTCATCCATTCATCTGCCCATCTGTCCACCCACCCATCCATCTACCCATCCATTTTTCCATCCATCCATCCATCCATCCATCCATCCATCTATCCATCCATCCA
>PVJS01015108.1:0-39357 GCA_004027185.1 Glis glis
GAGAGAGAGAGAGAGAGAGAGAGAGAGAGACAGGGAGAGAGAGAGAGAGAGAGAGACAGGGAGAGAGAGAGAGAGAGAGAGAGAGAGCTGAGGCTGGCCGCGAACCCGGATCCTCTGGTCATCGCCTCCCAAAGTACTGGGATTACAAGTGTGCGCCACCACGCCCAGCTTCAGGGCATGATTCTTGACTGGCCAGGGAGCGAGCTGGGTGACACTGTGGTCTCTTCCCGCTCTCAGATGGACGCCTCTTTGATGTGTTCATTTGAGTGTTAACCAAGTTTCAAAAGTAGATATCTCACTGGCCATGGTAGCACACGCTGGTAATCCCAGTACTTGGGAGGCTGAAACAGGAGGATCTGGATTCGCAGTCACCCTCAGCTACTTAGTGAGGCCCTCTGCAACTTAGTGAGACCCTGTTTCAAAATAAAGAATAAAAAAAATAGGGCTGGGGCTGTAGCTAGGAAGTAGAATGCCCCTGGGTTCAATCCCCAGTACCACCACCAAAAAAAAAAAAAAGTAGATATCTCAATGTGGAAAGAAGACTTAGCTTTCAGCGACAACATGGTCAGAAAAGACCTGGGATGAAGGCACGGCCGCTCCTGCCTTGGGCCGGCTGACTCTCACACTTGACCCAGTTGAACAGTTGCGTGGCCATCTGATGCGCTTCCTGGAGCACTCCACCCAGATCAGTCTTCTTTATCTGCATGTCTATCTTGCTCCAGCAGAGGTGCTGCTACTCAGGAAAATAAAATATTTTCTGTGCTTTTTGAGGCTGATCATGGCATGTGTGATGCCAACTTTTCTCGCCTGCTCATGTGGTGTGCATGCCTGCAGACTCGGCCTGCAGACCCGGCATGCCTGGGCTGAAGCACCAACAGGCAGCCTTCGGCACGGGAGAGTGTGACGGGGAGACGGCGGGTTGGAGCTGTTGCATGAGTCAAAGCCAGGGGAGGCGGCTTCCCGGGTGGTGCCTCTGGGTGCTCTGGGTGCCGAGACCCTTTCTACAGGTGTCTTGTGAGCGAAGGCAGGAGGATTGACAAGGCATCCCAAGCCAGTGAATAATGCCATAAGTGAGATTTCATTGAATGCAAAGGCCTGTCTTCTTGTTGTAATAACATCCATTTATTTATTTATTTTAAAATGGCATTTACACTATGATTGCTATTTACTCCCAACTCTCTTGTTCCTGGTAGGTCGCCTTATTCGATTTCTTGTCTCAGGTGGGCCTGAGGGGATGCATGGATTCCCCAGCATTCTGGATCCATCTCTCATCCTTCTCCGAGTAGATTTCAGGAATAAAAAATTGTGCAAAGACGTTCATACGTTTCGAGTGTCCTGAAGTTCCTGTATTTATACATTTGTGTATTTTTATTCAATCATTAAAATTGGGAGTTTTAGCCAGAGCACTTTGGATATTTCTGGCTAGTGAGTGTAAAAATAACAAGAAGGCGTTTGTAATTAAGTCATGTATAGGGCATATGCGTGCCTGCTTTCCTCCTTTCTAACTGGGAAAATCAGACACGTCAATCCTGTAAGATAAAGGAAAGAAGCTTCTAGAAGTTATAAGATGAGCAACTGCCCATCTCATATTCCCTTTCTCAGAGTTCCAAGATGAGAAGAATCTTGTTCTTCTCATCGCGGAGTTCATGCTCATCGCGGAGCAGGAACACCTCCACAAAGAAGGCGTGTGAGCACAGAGCACACGCTCTTACACGAAGCAACGAGCGGCCACTTCTTATGCCTCTGATGGGACACAGCGCTATAGTTTGGAGGATGCCAACATATGGAAAACCCATTATAAGTTCTCAGGTCTCTTGAATCTCTCCATCATAGCACTAAGAATTGCATAATTCAAAGATCAAGATAGAAAATACATCTTTTCCAGAGACGAGGGTCACCCCAGGGTAAAACTTTAAGCCCAAATTACCTCAAGACCCCTGTAGATCTGATCTGCCCCTCAGATGGGAACAGCCCAAATACTTTCTTGTCCACAGGGCACTGAAGTTCAGGATAGAAATGCAAATCTGTGCAGACGTACGGTACTGAGGAACAAATAAATCACAGTGACGAGATAGACAGACGATGGGGCTGCCCGAGGGACACAGTGAAAAGACGGATCTGAGGAAAGGCAGGCAGGAAGACGTGCAGGTTATTCGGGGCGGCGTGGGCTTGTCAGACATGGAAGCATTACCAAGTCATCAACCGCTTAGAAAGATTATAGTAGAAGCTCGGTGTACTAGGAGGAAAAGCGCCGCTGTACTGTATAAGTCCCGAGTGCCAAACCCGGCTCCACTTGTCACATGGTGCAGGACTCTGTGACTTCTCCAACTAACCCTCCAATCCTCGTCTATGAATTTAAAATCTGAATCAGACACCAAAGGCCCCTTCAGTTCTCTCAGTCACATCCTGAAGGGTTGCGATGAGGAGGGTCCTAGCGGGGAGTAAGCTCAGGCCGTTCGCTTGGGTCTTGCTAATTGTATGGAAACAATGTAAATGGACCCACCATTGGTGTTGGAAGAAACTCACTGTATCAGCAGGATCCTGATTTTGAAATCATCACCTGAGAGTTGCTTGTTCGCTTGACCTCTGACCTGCAGAAGCTTTAGCTCTGGTCTTAGGACTCTGCTCTCTAGAACAAGAACTGGATTAGAAAGAAGGAGGCATTGGGCTGGGCCGGAGAAATAAGGACGGTGTGGGATGGCCAGGCTTCTCAGCATATTAAATTTGACTAATCTTATGAAAATATTGGCAGTTACGAGAAACTCTGAGTTAAAAGCAACTACGTCTGCTCCTTCATATAGTATCATGTATGATATTTGGTTTCAATTAATCTTCCAAACCAGGAAATGGTTCCAAATAGTTAATTATGGCAAAAGGTAGAGGCATGGTTGGTTCTCTTGACTCATTTTCCAAACAAGAAATGTTTCATCTGTCTACACCTGTGTTACAGTTTATCCTCCAGAGAGATGGGCGTGGTGGCGCACGCTTGTAATCCCAGCACTTGGGAGGCTGAGACTGGAGGATCACAGGTTCGCGGCCAGCCTCAGCTACTTAGTGAGGCCCTCCGCAACTTAGTGAGACCCTGTTTCAAAATCAAGAATAAAAAAATAGGGCTGGGAGTGTAGCTCAGAGGTAGAATGCCCCTGGGTTCAATCCCCAGAACCAATAAATAAATAAATAAATAAATAAATAAATAAATAAATGAATAAATGAATAAACAGATAAATAAATATCCCCCGGAAGCCACATGCTAACTGCCTATCCCCAGTCTGTGGCACTATCAGGAGGTGGTCCTATTAGAAGGAAGGAAACTGGTTTAGCAAATTAAAGAGTAAGTAAAAGCCCACATGTCCCAGCTTTCTATTGGTAATTTTCTTTTTTTTTTTTCTGCGGTACCGGGGATTGAACCCAGGGGCGTTCTACCTCCGCGCTACACCCCTGGCCCTATTTTTTATACTTTATTTTGAAACCGAGTCTCATGAAGTTGCGGAGGGCCTCACTAAGTAGAGAGAGAGTGAGAGGGAGAGAGGGAGAGAGGCTATTGGTAATTTTCTAATGATTACTTTTCTGGGTAGCACCTGGTGTATTGAAGCCCTGATATATGTTTAATTCCAGGGAATTCCCACTAAGTTCCTGACTGAAGGACTGCCTACACTAATGGCCTATTAGAACGGGGACAAAATGCTTTGAGTGATTGTTCCCCTACAGATGGGCTGGTGGTCAGTTTCCTAGGTTCACTGATTTGAAAGGTTGAGTTGCATGGACTTCAGCGTTAGGAGACATGTTTTCAGCCAGGTGTGGTGATGCATGTCTGTCATCCCAGTACTTGGGAGGCTAAAGACAAGAGGATTGCAAGTTCGAGGCCAGCCTCACCAACTTAGTGAGACCCTGTTTCAAAATAAAAAATATAAAATAGGGCTGGAGGTATAGCTTAGAGGTATAATGCCCCTGGGTTCAATCCTCAGTACCACAAAGAGAGAGAGAGAAAGGAAGAGGGAGAGAGAGAGAGAGAGAGAGAGGGAGAGAGAGAGAAAGATGTTTTCATTATATCATGGCTGTGGTTCTTTGGGGCTTGGCTTTGATACAAAGTTTTGACAAATGCAGGGCTTTTCTGAGCTAAGACTAATGTTTGTTGCAGTGACGTGGAGGTAGGATCTGTTGTATTCCCTTTACAGCTCAGTCTCAATAATTTTGTTCAAAATTCTCTGGCCTCCTTTCTGTAGTTAAGAACATTTTCCAGCTGGAAGATATATACAGTGACTCTCGCTTGTCATCCTGCTGGTCTCTAAACATAACGCTCAGACTGATGTCTACGACACAGTTTATTTAGTCTTTTTCTTTGAAGCTGTATCTTGTGTTGTGCCTGTCTTGCTTCTTAACTTGGCGGAACAAAGATGTCCTGACTGGCTTCCATCTAGTGAGGCAGCTGCTTTGGGCTCTGGGGCACCTGCCACTGGGACTGGGCAGGGAAACGGGGCTTGCTATTCCCAACATGTGAATGCTCCGTTTACTATTAATAGATCAAAATGGACGTTAACTGAGGAAAACTAACTTGGATGTCTTTTACAGTCCTTCTCTTAATTGATCTCACTGTTCTGTTTGATGCTGTGGACCTAACTCTTTTTAAAATTATTTTTTTGTTGATTTCTTGACTTTAGAAGATCCCTTTTTGGGGCTTTAAAATGTCCTTTTTTTTTTTTTTTACAATTCATCCTTCTTCCTTGGCCTCTTATTTAGCCTCATGCTTGCTCTGTTCTGTAAGACAACAGTTCCCAATGTTTAACTTAGTTGTTCTCAGACTTGGCTGAATTTATGGGACTTTCTAAATTGGGAGGCTGGGGTTACTCTTCCAAAAATTCTGACTTCATGTTTCTGGAAGCGGGGACCAAAATCTGTATGCTTAAAACATTTCATGGATGATTCTTATGAGCTCTAGGTTTGAGAATCACTAACCTCATGAATCTTATCCATACTCCTAGCTGGATAGACCATTAATTTCTAAGTCTGTTTTTCTTAGCTCTGGCTTCTTATCTAAGCAGCAAACCAACAGCTCAAATCTTCTGAGACACTTCTTTCCTGGATTATCCACAGTCATTTCAAATTCAGTGTACTCAAACTCCTTATTCAACCCTCTCTCTTCTATCCACGGTTTCTACTTTTTTCTTACTTCTGATTTTGCTGCTTCTTGTACCCAGGGGGAAAATATATTCATCTTGGCTTCTTGCTCTCCTTAGTCTTCTTTTTTTCCAGTTGTCAACACCTGCTTGTAATGGTTAAGGTTATGTGTCAACTTGACTGGGTTATATAGATGAGGTATTAGGTCGAGCATTATTCTGGCTGTTTCTGAAAGGGCATTTTTGGGTGCCATTAATACTTAAATCAGTGGGCTTTGAGTAAAAGTGATCATCCTCTCTCTTGTGATAGGACCTCCTATGATCAGTTGAGGGCCTAAATGGTACCAAAGATGGACATTCCCTGGACAGGGGATTCTGCCAGCACTTGACTTTTGAATCAAACTGCAGCACTGACTCTGTCCTGGGTCACCAGCCTGTACACCTACCCTGCAGACCGTAGACTTGCCGGATTTCATAATCACGTGGGGCCATTCCTTAAAATAAATACCTCTACACACACACACACACACACACACACACACACACACACACCCTCCTGGTTCTGTTTCTCTGAAGAAAGCTGACTAACATACACAACTATTGGCCTGGGATCACTCTTAAGTCTCTCTTCTGTCCATTTCCACAGTATCTACCTTAGTCTCAGCCTCCATCGATCTTCCCTACACTAACCCTAACTGGCGCCTCCCCGTAACCAGTCTCCCTCCCACCCACCAGTTCCTCATGTGGACTGGAACATGCTTTCCCTAAATTAACAAGTCTATTGCTGATGCCACTCTACCCCTAAAAACCTTGGGTGTTGTACTCTTGTTTCCCAAAGAACTAGAGTCTAAGTCATTTACATATGGGATCTTTCTTAGCACTTCACAGCACTAGCTCTACTCAATTCCTAGGCTCACTTTCCCCACACTCATAACACACACTTGTGCGTGTGAGCACAAACACACACACACACACACACACACACACACACACACACACACACACTTCTCCAGCCGGGAGCTATTTGCATTCCCTTAACATGGGAACCTCCTTTTCAACTCAGTGACTTTGTGGATGTTTTCTCTTTTTCCTGGAATTTGCTTCTTTCGATTCCAGTCTGCACAATCAACTTCCTCTTATTTTTCAGACCTAGCTCAACTATCACATATCCTTAGATCACTGTACCTGGGAATTAGCTGAACATTTAGTGTTTTCTTCTGTGCTTTAGCACATCTAAGAGCATGAGTAAGCTCCCTGGTAAACATTTATAAACATTGACTAAGGGAGGTGACGCATTACCTCATTTAATCATCATTATTATGGTCATTTTAGGAAACAGAGGTTTGGAGAAGTCTAGCAACTTGACCAACATCACAGGGCTGGTGGACAGCAGACACGAGGACTGTAACTCTAGAGTCTATACTTGTAATCATTGTGCTCGAGGTCTTCTGTTGCATCATCTCCTAGGCTGCACACAATTATCTATCTAGAGCATGTCTTCTGACTGACCTACAGGCTCCCTCCTGTATCACCAAATGTCTGGCAGAAAAAGTGAATAATTGGGTTAATTATAATGCATGATAGTATTGAGATATTTCTGTCATCTCTATTAAAGTTTTCATGTTTTAAAATTTGCTTTACAAATCACCCAATTCTAAATTATGTATAAAAGTAAGAATTTGTATGCTAAATCATAGTTTATTATTTTTTACATCGAATCAGAAAATTTTAGACATAGAAGGAAACCTTAGGATTGCCTAATATAATTTACACATCATATATATTTGTCAGGTAAAAACTGGGAAAGTAAAAGGATTAATCATAACACATAAATACAGATGGTAAAGCAAAGCAAGAGTATCTGAGTTTTCTACATGAAGATTTGCATATCTTCCCCTTAAAATTTTAGAAATGTTACATCCCCCCAAATATTTTGGGTCCCAGTAATGTGTTACTTTAAATCATAGTGTTAAAAATATTATAGCACCTTTTAGGTACATGTAATTTGTTTTACAGACCTTATACAAATAAATTTAATTCAAATTGCATGTGCATAGTTGCTTGCTAAATTTACTTCAGAGTTAACTTTTGGAATTTAAAAAAATTTTTTTTTTATTTTTGCGGTACCGGGGATTGAACCCAGGGGAATTCTACCTCCAAGCTATACCCTATCCCTATTTTTTGTTCTTTATTTTGAAACAGGGTCTCACTAAGCTGTGGAGGGCCTCACTAAGTAGCTGAGGCTGGCCGCAAACCCGGATCCTACTGTTTCAGCCTCCCAAGTACTGGGATTACAAGCGTGCGCCACTACATCCGGCTGAATATCATTTTATAAATGTTAAAGAAACCACACTGGTCATATCATACAATGAATGATATGATTTGAAGTCGTTCATTTAAATGAATTTTTAGTTATCCAAAATCATGCTTGTCATTTACGTTACGATGTTATGTCCTCCTAATTGAAGAATATCAAATAGATAATTGATAACCAAAAAAAAATTCCCATTTCCACTGAAGGGGTCAGCCACCTGGCATTAAAAACCCTCCCATTGCCTTAGGCTGAAGGAAGATAATGCCTCTTGTTAGAGCATCAAACAAGTGTCTCCATCTTGACTAGAAATTCCCAAGTGGTGCTCAGTCTACCCTTCCCCCTGCTTCCCAAAAATGTCCCCATTGTCTTGCCTAAGACTTGCCTAACAAGTCCCTTGCTTATCAGACCCCTCTGCTTATGGGAGAGTACCATTATCCTGCTTAGCCATGATGTAACACCCCCCCCTTGGCAATAGGTAACCATCGCTCCCCCCGCCTTGTAGAATCTCCCCTTAACACCCCCCCTTGGCAATAGCTAACTACCACTCCCCCTCCTTGTAGGACCTCTCCTTAAACAACCTATATACACTTCTAGTCTGTAAGCGGACATGGGCGTCAAACTTTCCTGGAGACGCCCCCTCTGCAGGTTTTATCCCAATAAAATCTGTTCCGGGTTGAGTCATCTCCTGTCTCGTTCTCTCCCAAACCTCTCACCTCTTGCCACCTTTCCAGAGCATAATGTTCCAATCAAAGTAATTCTCGTTCCTTTAAATTTTAAGCTTAATTTATCTTGCAATGAAAACTCATAAAAATCTTTCTCTTCCAAAAAATACTAATCACAGGTATCAAATCCGTGTGCTCATTTCTAGGTATGGAATTCTGTTAATTTCCTGGAGCATTGGTATTTACTCTGCAGAAGGTAGAGGGTAATTGATTAATCAAGAAAATCCAATGGTAGAGTGTTTCTCAGTTCATACACTAACCACAGCAATCTCTAGACTTCAGGTTATTTATAAGAGATCAATAGACCTGCCAATTGAAGTTCAAGAACTCTCTCATTTTCTCTTTCCAGCTAAGAATTACAAAGCGTAGACAAAGGATTGTTCTGGGCTCAATTCAGCACCCAAAGGAAGTTGTTGACATTGGAGCGACTACTTTTTTTCTTTGTTAACCACACCATACACTATTTTACACAATCTTTTCATTATTTGTCTTGCAACATATAAAAAAACAGACTACATTTCCCTTTAATTTCAAGCCAACCATTTTGCTCTTCGGGGACACCAGGCATATGAAAGACTTAGCTGGGTTTTTATTCATGCCTTCATTTATTTGGTTGAAAGAAAAACTGAGAAAGACCTTCTGAGTTCTCCTTTCATAGCTGTGATTATAGAAAATCAAAAATCAGAAGCAATGAAATTTACAGAACTATAAATCACATTGCATGTTCAGAGCCTGTAAGTGTATGGAGATTAAGGAGCTTGATGAGATGTTCATTTGGTTCACAATGATATGGCTTAGTTAGTGTGCTTATGTTATCACAGAACTTCCTGGGGTGCCCTCTGGGTCACTCTAGTGACTTTATGTTTATATATCACCTTGAGAAAGCGCAAGTCAAGGACGAGACAGTGCTGGTGTGAGATCATGTGTAGGCTAAGAACACAGTTCTATTTGTTTAGAAATCTTTGGTTCCTCAAAAAAAAAAGTATATAAAAAGAAGCCCCTAAATGGTTTTGTGCTCTGAAATGGTTTGATTTTGGAATTTCTTATGTTACAAGGATTTATGTGTGCTGCTTCCCATGGGAAAAAAATGGCATATCCTTCAGCTCTCAGTGTGGCTTTTAATAGAAATAATGTGCTCTTATGGAGTAAAATTTCTCCGAAGCTCTGCCTCAGGTGGTTTCAAAGCAGAACCTCTCCACTGTGTCTGGAAATGCACTGACAGATGAGCAGACCTAACGGGAGCAGGTCTAGCGTCTCCATCTTCTGTCTGGAACTTCCCATGCAACCTTGTCGCTAGGATTTTTCCTCCCTTGTAGTTGGAGAATGCAAGTGGTTTGCATTTTAGAAAGTGACCCTCTGTTTTATTTATAGCCCATATCTCTGTTTCAGCTATGCGTTCAACAGTTGCCTCCCACCTGACCATTTAAGGAACTGTGGAAAACCAAAACGTTTACAGATACAGACTTACAGAACTGCAGCCAAACTTAATTACCCAATGCGAGGCATGAGGGGCTGATGATTCTGAACAATGGACAGTTCTAAAGAGTTGACGTTCCTAGGCTTATCATGATTTCACTTAGAAGATAGTCTTTTTGGTAATCAAACTAGCTGGTGTTCCCTGAACATAACAGTGGAGAAGTAGGATAGAAGGTCAAGGTTGCTGGAGATGGTATAACCTAGAACCGGCTACATCTGCATAAAACTCAGGAGTGCTCCTCAAAGATTCCCTTCATTATCCTTTGGCACAAAATATTTGCTTCAGATGCCATTGTTTTTAACCCAAGCCACATTCTTTTTATACATTCACATTAGTTTTTTGAGAATCATAGAATCTTAGATTTTACACAGGTCCCTTATAATTACCCTGACAGGCCACCAGCCACCTCCGTTCTTTGTTCTTTCCAGGGATAAGAAGTTATTTCAGCTCGCTCACCTCAGAAGTTGCCGTCACCAGTTATATATACAGTGCACAGGTACAAAAAAACATTAATGTTCAATATTAGTTAAAATAAATGGTAAAAATTAGTTGAAATAGGTATAGATTTTATTTTATATGTTATAGTTATCTGTATTTTTGTACTTCATATAACATCATATAAAATTTTAGGAATAAATCCAAAGATGTTATTTATATAAATCTATAAAAAATTTGAAATGTAGTTGTCTGTTCTTTGACCTCATGTAGCTTGATTATTATACTATTATGTAACAGTTATGTAATAGGACTACCACACAGAGGCCATTTAAGATTAACATACTATGACAATATTCTGTGTTATAAATCATGTCTCCTGTTTATTTATAAAATGGAAAATTTGTTTTGAATTCTTATTACTTTCTGAATTTCATCTTTCCTCTATTTTGCAAAACAAAACAAAACAAAACATCAGAAATTTGTGCCTCAGAAAACTTCTTTCTTCTTCTCTTTCTCCTTACTCCCAACCCCAGATGACCCTCATTTATTTTGCTCTACTGAGTGGATTCAAGGTCATTCTCAACTAAAAATAACAATAGTCAAGTGCTTTATGTCTTTTAGTGCATGTCATGTGCTAGGAATATAAAATATCCCTGATGAAGACCCAGTCGATCCCAGAATGTACTTGACCAAAATGAAGGAAATACATGTGGATTGTACTCTGCTCCCAACCATGGAATGACACCCTTTAAGTTTAATACTATTGAAGAAAAGTGAAAAGAAGATATATAGTTAAATAATAAAATAGCCTAATATTTCACAACCACTTTTCCATGATTACTTCATTTATATATATATAAAGATATATATATCTTAATAAATAAAGTATATATATATAAATGAAATATATATATACTTCATTTATATATATAGCACATCTAAGTAAGTGGTATATATCACATCTTATGGGGAAGCAGTTGTGTAATTGTTTACTTCTGGCAGGAAATGTATGCATGCCCTGGGAAGAAAGAATTTTAACTGAAGTTCATTTTAACCGTAAATTGTGCTAATAGTGAAGTAAGCCTTAAAATGTGACTATTTTTAATGTGCAGTGGTTCAAATGGTGTTGCCCCAAAAGATATCTCCACATCCTCAACCAGGGAACCTATGATTGTTACTTCACTGGAAAAAATGTCTTTGCAAATGTAATTAAGGATCTTGCCGTGAAGGAATCATCCAGGATTATCCAGATGGGCTCCAAATCCAGAGACAAGTTTTCTTGTAAGAGAACAGCAGAAGGAGATTGGAGACAAGCGCAAGAGGAGAAAGCAAGCGAAGATGGAGGAGGTGCAGACAGCGATGTGGCCACAAGCCAAGAGATGCCGACCGCTACCCGAAGCCAGAAAAGGCAAAGAACAGATTCTCGCCCAGAACCTCTGGACAGGGTGCAGACCCAACAGCACCTTGATTTTGGATTTCTCACCTTCAGAGAGAATGGATTTCAGTTGTTCTGAACCGCTCAGCTGAGATGACTTGTTATGGCAGCCACAGGAAACTAATACACCCGTGAGCTCAATAGTCTAAAACCCGCAGGACTACCAGTGTGTTCCACCAGGCAAAGCCCGGTGAGAAGCTGTGGACCTCTATGGATGGCACAACTAGCCGGCGGAAGCAGAGTGTCCAGGACTGAACAGAAAGAAGACTGTCTCCCAGTCTCCTTCGGACCTGGCTGTGGCCCAGGGACGACTTGAGAGAGCAAAGTCCACGGGAAGTGGTAGCTACAAGGACATGTATCTCTGAGCAGGAGCGATATTCGTGATGGATGAGCATGTACCACCAACTTCTAGAAAACTTATATCTGTTCTGGGGTCGTGTGAGTTAAGAGGCATGCCTGGAGGGAGGACGGCATAGAAGCATTAGAATTTCTAAACGCCTTCCAAGGCGGCTCTGGAGGACAGACATCTATTGCTGCTTCATTTTTTAAAAAAATTTATTTATTTACTTATTTATTTTGCGATACCAGGGATTGAACCCGGGGGCATTCTACCTCTGAGCTACACCCCCAGCCCTATTTTTTTTATACTTTATTTTGAAACCAGTTCTCACTAGGTTGCGGAGGGCCTCACTAAGTAGCTGAGGCTGGCGGCGAACCCGGATCCTCCGGTCTCAGCCTCCCAAGTACTGGGATTACAAGCCTGCACCACTACGCCCGGCTTGCTTCCTTTTAATATTAGAGGTGGAGTCAACTTGTCTCAACCAAACTCAATTCTAACTAACATACAAAAATAATGGGCTCACGGTATTTGTGGTATGAGTTGAATGAGTTTATGTAATTCTTCAACAGAAGTCTCATATCAGATGAGATTCTTAGGGGAAAATGAATAAAGGGATTTACTTGAAGTGTTCATCAACTGAAATATTTTTGTACTATCCCACTTGCCTGATAAGAAATTATCTAATTATAAGAATTTCCATAGCCAGGTATGGTGGCCCGTGTCTTTAATCCCAGTACTTGGGAGGCAGAGAAAGGAGGATTGCAGATTCGAAGCCAGTCTCAGCAATTTAGTGAGACCCCTCAGCAACTTAGTGAGACTCTGTTTCAAAAAAATAAAAATAAAATAAGGCTGGGGTGGGGTGTATTTCAGAGGTAAAAATACTGAGTGAGTTCAATCCCCAGTACCAAAAAAAAATAAGTAATTTTCACGGAAATACATACAGGTTCGCGGCCAGCCTCAGCTACTTAGTGAGGCCCTCAGCAACTTAGTGAGACCCTGTTTCAAAATAAAGAATAAAAAATAGGGCTGGGGGTGTAGCACGGAGGTAGAATGCCCCTGAGTTCAATCCCCAGTACTGCTAAAAAAAAAAAAAATCTTCATGGAAAAAAAACAAACCAAAAAAAGGTCCTGAATGCATTTACTCTGTAGAGAGAAACTCAGAAAAAAAAAAAAAAAAAGAATCTCGACTTCTCTACCCAGGGTTTCTCAAAGAGAATAAAGAGTCATGAAGGATGAGCAACATGTGCAGAAATTTGGAGCCCTCTAAATCAGGCTAGACGTGGCTGTACTTTCTTGTTCTTATATTCATTGAAGTCCTGAGACTGATGTGGAGAACAGCAGTGCTTGGGGAGCGGCCTGGTGCCCCGTGATTGATTCCCTTCGTGGGTTTTTTTTTTCTTTTGCGGTACCGGGAATTGAACCCAGGGGTATTCTACCTCCGCGCTACACCCCCGGCCCTATTTTTTTATACTTTATTTTGAAACCGGGTCTCACGAAGTTGCGGAGGGCCTCACTAAGTAGAGAGAGAGAGAGACAGAAAGAGACAGAGAGAGACAGAGAGAGAGAGCTGAGGCTGGCCGCGAACCCGGATCCTCCAGTCTCCGCCTCCCAAAGTACTGGGATTACAAGCGTGCGCCACCACGCCCGGCTTCGTGGGTCTTTTTGAGGGAGTTTTCCTGTTTGCACTCAGTGCACGTGGCCCTCTGGAATACACAGAGACGGCGTGCTTGTCTGGCTGCAGCGCTCTGTCCTACACAATTTGTAGTAATTACTATTTCCCATGATGGGCCCATGGATTACTTTTCCATGTCATTCTCTAATCGAAACGAACATTAGAAATGGGTTCTCGGTGAGCCACGTGAAGCAACGTGGAGAGCTATTCTGCAGCAAAGCACTGTTGATGTCGATTATTTATTGCCCGGACAGTAATGTAAAATTCAGTCCGGTTGGTTTCATAAAGTGAATCAGGCTGCCTGAGTCAGTCCTCACCACAGGAAAGGACTTGCGTTTGCAAATCCAGCTAAGCATTTAACATCTGCACGTCGCGGCCTTTCCACCAAAATCCTGACAGAAATGTCATCCATGCGACCCGGCCGAGAAGAATATTTCTGATAGACTTTTTCTTTGCCAAATTCAAACAGGAAAAAAAAAAAAGAGTTCTCTTGCACTTTCCAGATATTTAATTTTTGTACAAAGAAACTGAAGAAATCTGGGATCCATGAAGACAGGCTTGCCAGGGGAGCTGCTGCAATAAACAGCGCTAAGCGGTGACTTACAGCTTCTGCCACCACCACCTCCACCCAGGGCGCTGAGCTGGCTCTGAAGGAATCAGAGACGCAAAGTGGGGGACCCTTACCAGTGTCCAAAACTCTCTGTCCTGCTGGACAACTTCAACCGTCAACATGATATTTTCCAGGGCAAAAGTTTAAGGAATAAATATACATTTTTTTAAAAAAAATTCAGGATATAGAGTTAAAACTTATTCTTCATCTTAATGAAATAGACCTGGTCCTGTATAAAAAAGGAAACTTTGGTTTCCTGTTTTATACCCTGTCTAGGCCTCTAGGGTAAAAGATGTTTGTTAGCTTCACCACATAGTGACCACATCACTGCGCTACCCCATGGTAGCTGCCTTCCGGAAGATTCCACACAGTGACTGAGTTTTGAAAGCTGGAGTGTGGATCCAGGTTTTCTTTAACCCCACAGTCCTTCTGCATGATGCCAATACTGTCATGACCCACAGGGAAAAGTGCAGACGTCCTCATGTGCAGTACGAACAGGGAGGATGCATGCTGATGGCCCACTGACTGAGCCTCCCCGCCTCTGCCCTGTTCTACTTACTCAGGAACTTTCCAATCCACTCCTTACACCGGAGCAAGACTAGCTTGAAAACAGACACATCAAATCATTTTACTCTACTGTTTATTTCACAATTGCTTATCATGAAAAACTTCGACCATGTCCCAAAGTGAACTATTATATAAAGAAATTACAGGTTTACAGTTTGCATCTCCTGGTCCATTTTCCCTCTCTATTCCATATTATTTGAAAACAAATCCCATTTGACATATCATTTCATTCATATATAGTTCAAGTTGTATCTCAATAAGGAGTTTTAAAAACCATTATCACATCCAGGTTTGATGGTGCACACTTATAATCCCAGTACTTGGGAGGCTGAAACAGGAGGATCATGGATTTAAGGACAACTTCAGCAACTTGGTAAGACCCTGTTTCAAAATAAAAAATAAAATAGGGCTGGGGGGTGTAGCTCAGAGGTAGAACACCCCTGTGTTCAATCCCTAGTACCCAAACAAAACAAAACAAAAACATAACCACACTATTAACATCTTCCTGAATAAGTGAACAATACTTCCATTACTGTCGTCAAGCGCCTTGACTATGTTCATGTTCACCCAATTGTCTCATCATTTATTTTGTTTATTTCCAAAAGTTGACCGGCTTGACATAGGCTCCAGTCAGTTCCATCTCGCAGTGTTGGTTAGCTAACAGCTAATATTTGCTCCATTGTGAAAAACTGAAAGGCTTTCCTCGAAGATGGAGCAAGACAATGATGCGCACTCCGGCCACTTCAGTCACTTAGAATGGAAGATCTTCCTGAGCAACGAGGCACAAGCAAGACATACAAGCGCTCCACGTGGGGAAGCAAGAAGTGAAATCATCACTGTTCGCTGAAAACATGATCTAATATATCAAAAAACCTGAAGACTCCACCAAAAAAAACTTAGAACTAATAAAAATGAGTACAGCAAAGTACAACATCAGCACACAAAATTAGTAGCATTTTCACACACTAACAGAGAGCTATCCAGAAAAGAAACCCAAAGAACAACCTCATTTACAATAACTACCCAAAATATAATACTTGGAAATAAATTTCACCAAGGAGGTGACAAATATGTACACTGAAAACTACAAAATGTTGAGGAAAGAAATTGAAAAAGACGTAAATAATGAAAAGATATCATGTGCTCATAGTTTGGAAGATTGATATTGTTAAAATGCCCACACTATCCAAAGTGATCTATGGATTCAATGCAAACTCTACCAAAATTCCAACATCAGTTTTTCATAGAAACAGCAAAATATTTCTAAAATTCATATGGCATCACCAAAAAAATTTTGAATAACCAAAGCAATCAGCAGCAGAAAAGAAAAAGCTGGAGGCATCATACTCCCTGATTTCAAAATGTGCCACAGAGCTGTAATAATTAACTCAGAATGGCACTGGTTAAAAAAAAAAGAAACAGACACATCAACCCTCAGAGAATGACAGAAAGTCTAGAAATGAGTCCAAGCCTGTATGGTCAATTGGTTTTTGACAAAGGTACCAAGATTACACAATGGAAGAGGATAGTCTAACCAATAAAGGATATTCAAAAAACTAGGGCCGGGCGTGGTGGCACACGCTTGTAATCCTAGTATTTGGGAGGCTGAGACTGGAGGATCCGGGTTTGCGGCCAGCCTTCGCTACTTAGTGAGGCTCTCCGCAACTTCATGAGACCCGGTTTCAAAATAAAGTATAAAAAATAGGGTCAGGGGTGTAGCTTGGAGGTAAAACACCCCTGGGTTCAATCCCCGGTACTGCAAAAAAAGAAAAAACTAGATAATCATATGCAGAAAACTAAATCTGGATCCTGATCTCTTGCCATAAATACAAATCAACTCAAAATTAATTAAAGACTTAAACATAAGACCCAAAACAGTAAAAATGTCTAGAAAAAAAGCACGAGGAAATTACATGAAATGGTTCTGACAATAACTTTTTGGATTTGACCCCAAAAGTGCAGGTAACAGAAGTAAAAAGAAACAAAGCAATGTGCACTGTGAAGAGGTAATCTACAGAATGGACTAAAAAGAAATATTTGTGAACCATAAAATCCATATGGAGTTAATACCCAAAATATAGGAACTTAAACAACTCAATAGCAAGAGAACAAATGAACCTATTAAAAAATGGGCAATGGACCTGAATCGTCATTTCCCCCCCCCCAAAAAAAGGCATACAAATGACTAACAGATGCATGAAAAAATATTTGAGAAATGCAAAGTAAAAACCACGATGAAATATTGCCTCACACTTCTTAGAATGGTTATTATCAAAAAAGATAAAAAATAGCAAGTATGGGGGAGGATGAGGAGAAAAGGGAGCCCTTGGTAGGAATGCAAATTAGTACAGCCATTATGACAAATTTTATGGAAGATCCTCACAAAACAAAAATAGAATTAACATATGGTTCAGCAATCTCAGGTCTGAACATTTACTCAGAACATTTGAAATCAGAGTGTCAATGAGCTGTGTTTATGGCAGCACTGTTCTCAATATCCAAGATACGAAAACAAACTGTCCAAGAAATGAAAACAAACTGTTCAGCAGCAGATAAATGAATAAAGAAAATGTGGTCTATATACACAGTAGAATACTATTCAGCCTTCAAAATGAAAGAAATCCTGTCATTTTGCTACAAAATTTGGATGGAATTGGGCATTATGCTAAGCGCAATAGGCCAGGCACAGGAAGACACAATACCACAAGATCTCACTTACATGTGGACCTAAAACAATCAAATTCATATGAGGAGAGAGTAGGATCAAAATCGTAGTCTGGGGGTAGGAGAATGGTGAAATGAACGAAGAGATTGGCAAATCCTCCACTTCCCCCTGAAACTCTTATCTTCTTATGTTCTAATGTTTAACCCATAGTAAGAATGTAAAGGCAATGAAAGCCTCTAGCCTTAGAAGCTTAGAGGCTTAGGAGCACCGGATGATTAGAGCCTTTAGCCCTACAAATATATAAGAACAGTCAAAACCGGAAGATCACAGTGACTCTGCCTGGCCGTAAAGATAGCGAGGGCCTCCCGCCTTGCTCTTAGAGATTACACACAGCTGCACTGGCTGTAATCAGTGCCTCCTTTCTCTCCTATTCTTTGTGACTCATCCTCAGTACGAGAGAAGCAAACTCCATGAGTCACTTCAAAGCACCCATAGTTGATGGGCGACCAAAACAGCCCAATACAATAGAGGTAAAAACAAGGTAGTTGTTTAGTAAGGGCACTGTCCGGAGACAAGAAGGCACCACCTGCCTAAGAAATAAGTTACTAGCCCGTTGCCTTGGTAACGCTGAAAAGAACATACCAATGTAAAAACTGTATTTAAGGGGCCTGGTCGGAGGGAGGGGCGGAGTTCCATTTTCTGGCTCTCCAGCGTGCACGCTGCTTTTCTTCTCTTTCCTTTCTATTTCCTACTGACTTTGTACTAAAAAAATTTTGTTTGAGCTACAACCGAGCTGCCTGTTAGTTTTAATTTCCCAATTCAGCAAATCTTATCTGAATCGAGGAAAAGAGCCCACAGCGCTGCTTCGACCATAATAGACGTTAAGTCCATCGGAGGTGAGAAAGCAATTTATGACCCAAGTGTCCGTTATCCATTGTAGCACAGAAGTGCTGATCTGAGTCCTACGCTGAAGAGGCGAGACAGCATTTTATGTTGTTATGAGCCACAGCACAGAAGTGCTGGTGTGGGCCCCATGCTGGCACGTCTGGACAGGTTTCTAAAGCTATATGCTGGCATGCCTGGACAAGTTGTTTATGAGTTTTTGTCCCAGCTATATGCTGCCATGTTAAAACAGATTGTTTATAAGTTCCTAAACATTGTTTTATATCTCACGCTCGATACACTCACTGTGAGTGTTTTTTTTTTTTCAATACCAGGGATTGAACCCAGGGGCATTCTACCTCCGAGCTACACCCGCAGCCCTATATTTTATTTTGAAACAGGGTCTCACTAAGTTGCGCAGGGCCTCACTAAGTAGCTGAGGCTGGCCGCGAACCCAGATCCTCTCTTTTTACCAAAAGGTGATACTCAGGTGTCTATCATGTGAATGTGCAGAGGAGGAAGGGTAGATGCCAGAATGAAGCCCAGGCATAATTGCCTTGCACGTACTAAGAGGCCCGGCTCGTTGACCCTCCAGTTCAGGATTCCTATGTGATAGTCAGAAATCCCATCATTTCTCCTCCTTAACCATTTCTGATTCTCAAGAGGGGACACATACTGTGACATAGTTATGCATCGGCTCCCCTCTTTTGAGTGTATTTGCATAAGATTTAGGGAGGCAGAGCTCAAGGCACGCTCCCTGAAGCCAAGATTTGCAGAGAATGTTCTGGATGCCTTGCTGATGCACGTGGGTCTCCAAGCTCAAGGGCTCGCTGAGCAAGTGTAGCCCACAGGGTTCCTACACTCTCTGTTCTCTGCTATGTTTTCCTCTGGTGCAGCATAGCCCACTTTTGTTTCCATGGGGCAAAAATTGCTCTTCAATAGAGAGGGAGAGAAACAGTCAAATCCCAGGGCTTCGGCTTCCTCGCCTCATGCCCGGCTGCATCCTGCAGGCTGCATTCAGGTCGCATTGGTGAGGGGCTGTGTTTGGTGGGGGTCCTCCGTCCCTCCTGGGGACTGACAGCTGAACTCGCCTACAAAACTGGTGAAGACAGCGCTTCCCTCAGGTGGATCTCCTCGCTTGAGGGGAGTTTTCCCTAGAGCTCTTCAGGTTTCTGTAAATCAGCAGATATCAACCTGGAAGAGGAAGGGACTTGGCTCTGCTTTGCAACAGCCAAGTTTCCGAAGCCAGCGTGCATACACACTGAAGCAATGGTGCACCTCCTGACCTCGCTCACATGATCTACTCCACTCCCAGAGAAGATGGGCGCTCGCGGAAGGAAGGGCAGGGAAAGCGATGAATTGAAGAGAAAGCTGCAGCACAAAGGTGTGTTAGAAAAACTCTAAGTAGGACAGTGCTATCACAGAGCGAAGGATAGGCCAGAGGGCGTTAGGAGGTGAATTGGAGAATGAAGGAGGGAGCAGGCGTTGGATGTCCCCAGAGGCTGTCACACATTTGAATTTTGTTGTTGAAATAATGCAAAGTCATTAAAGCAGGGGGTTCCCATTTCATCGGGTCTCTCCTGAACCAGTATAGATGATCCAACCAAGGCAAAATGGTGTAGGCAGCACATTCAATGGCGGAGACTCCATAACACAAAGACACACTCGGGGCCCGAATCTGTGCACCAGCATTGAAGAAGTTCTTATGGAAATGAAATGACAGGGTCCAGAAATATGTAGTAGGTAAAACAAGCCACATTTTAGCGATCGGTCAGATGTGAGGGATGGGGAAGGAAAGCAGTTTAGGGGGTTCCTGTGTCCCTGGCCTGATTACCCAGGTGCCTATGGGACATCCAAGAACAGAAGACTTTAAATTTGAAGTCAAAGCATGATTTCTTCGAGTATGTTTTTGGTAATTAGCATTAAAAGAATAGTCAAAATCATCCATGAAGAAGATGAAGAGTAGAAGATGAAGGAGGAAGCTGTCCTCAAACCTGCCGGCCCAATCTCACCTCCGCACACCCAATGCCCCTCAATTCTTTCTGCCATCCCCAGTGGGAGGCCCCATATTGCTCATGCTGCCCTGGTGGCCGCAGCTACCTTTCAGTGCGTCGTTTGGTCCTTGGGCTCTTAAGTCCCTTCAGCGGGGTAGCACCCCTATGTTCCTGGGTGCTCTCTTGCTGGTCCATGTCTCTTCCGCCAGTTCCCAGCAACATTCCAAAAGTCTCTGACCAGTCTTCCACAGGAGAAAGAGGTGGCCGATCAGCCTTCACAAATGGCCACCGCAACAGACACTTACATTATATCAAGACTGTTGAACATCCCACAGTGAAATATGAACATTTGGTCTACTTATAAAGGTCTGCAATATCTATCCCCAAGATAATAAATATATTCTTAGTGTATTTTCCTATAACCAAAGGGCCTTTCTGGCATATTTCTTGAAACAAAGAATTTGTCCATTACATTGATTTGCTGCTTTTGAACTTCCTACTACATTCAAATGAAGATCTTTCTTGAAATGTATATGTCAATAAGCAAATAAATTAAAATTCCGGCATACACAATTCTGACTCGGTGTGGAAAATAGCCATCAAATGGGATTTCAGAAGAGGGACAGAAAGGAGAGTTTTCAGAGGGAGAAGGGGGAGGCCGCTGTGAAGGAATCTGAAAAGAGTAGAAAGTAAAGAAAAAGTGCTGTGCGGTACTGTTGGGGGTGGGTGACAACAGGAAGTGGAGGCGATCACTCATTTAAAGGGGTTCAAAATGACAACACAGCAATAGACCCAAGACAATCCCATTTGTTCAAAGTGGCTTTTCCCTTTGGTAACCCCTGCTGTCACCCCAGGTTGGAGAAACTCCAAAAGAGCTAAACAGCAAGAGTGAAATAGAATACTAGTAAGGGAATTATGGTTAGGTTTTGATTTCAAGTTAACTTAGTCTTCAGAGAACATATTTAAAAATTACTATGGATTTTAAAATGAAAATTACAAATATTTGGGTTTCTTTATTAGAACCCAATGTTGTGTGGTTCTAAAAATTCTAAAATGAAAATTACAAATATTTGGATTTCTTTATTAGAACCCAATGTTGTGTGGCTACAACGTCGTATCTCTTCAGTAGAAGTTTACACATCTATGATGAGGTTTTCATCATCTCAGAGTTTGTGAGCTTATCAGAGTTTTCCCTCTGTGAAATATATTTACATGTTGACTAAGGCAAGGGAAACTTGCGAGCTAATTTTGATATCAATGAAATCTTGATCATTTTTAGTAATCAGTTAATAAATGCAAATTTTGAGCTAAATTTTTTTTAGATTTTTACTTAAGATGGAGAATCAGGTGTTTTTCACTTAAAATGGCAATCACTGTCATAATAATTCATTATTGCAATGTTAGCCTTCAGTACCCTCAAAATGAAGATTATTCAGTATCCTCTAAAAAGCAAAGACAAATAAAAATAATTTCTTTTTCCTGTATGGCTGTCTGCGCTGGAAGGCTAAACCACAAGCTCTAGCATTTTAATAAGAAAAAGTTAACATAGGAGTTTCAAAATATGACCAGACCTGTCACATTCTGTCACATTCTCCCCAAAATAGCTGTGGAGTTCATGCGGCAGTAATATTCTGCGTAACTGGCTAATTGGGTTAGCTATTCATTTGCATGGGTAATTATTTAGGTACATTTATTGAGAGGGAGATATTTCATAAAAAAAAAGGTCCTGTGAATGTTCATTCCATATATTTCTGGAAAGAATTGTTGAACCTGGCAAATATTTGCTGCTTTTTTCTTCTGGATATTAAAATGTATGTTTTCATCAGCCGAAGGCAGAGAATGGTTACACATTCCACTTGATACCTGTATTTATGTGCTTCAAACTGTTTCCAGCTTCGGTGTTTAAAATTAAATTAGGAATACAATGGGTAAAGTTTATTTCTCATTTCTAATTTGATTTAAGTGTTTGTGGTGATGAAAATGATAATATTCGCTAGGGCATTAATTTCAAAGAAAACTGCTCCTCAAGTTCTTCCCAGGTTTTTTTCCAAAAAAGAAATGCTGTAGATTCACATTACAGATTCAGTCTAAAGTTCATCTGAAGCTCTGCCATTCATTACGATACCCATCTGATTTTCAAAGTTGCATTTCACGAACAAATTTAACTTGTTGAGCAGCATGCCCAATTCTATCGTACACAGTCATTCTATAGTAGAGTAATTTGCATTTAAACATAAATCAATTTTGAAGGAATAAGTAGAATTTCACTGTCATTAGAGGCAGATGGAAATTGAGGTAATTGAATCAAGGAGACAGGAGACATTGATCCTGTGGTTGCAACCTCCCCTGTCTCCAATAACCCACCTAGTGCGTTCCATTGACTTTGAAAAATCAGGTTTCAGGAGTACGAGAGGTCTTGGTTGAACAAAAACCAGTTAAACTGAATCGACAGCATTTACTCAGGGACTACTAAAATAAAATGAATGAGTGAGTATACATTTATTTATTCCAGCAAAATATGTATATAACGTGTACTATATGCAAAAAACAATCCCGCAGGTTCACCTGTGCAAGAGTGCCACTGGTCATAACAGGAAGGAATACCCATCTTGAACAGGTGCCTTGGGCTCCAATCAGAAAGCAGAACCACGATGAGATGCAGACTAAGGAACTAATCATAGGTGTCAGATCTCGTCTGGATGTTTTCTTTTTTGCCTTGTGGGGATGGGACCCAGGGCCTCCCACATGCTAGGCAAGCACCCTAGCACTGAACTACAGCCCCAACCCTTGTATAAACTTCTTGACTAACTAAAATACTTGTCAGTCTCTCACTGCCTCTAAACTGGGTTCCAGGTGGATATGAAGGAAATTCTGGTACCCCCAGCCACAGAGATGCACGTGGCTAGAATTTGGAGAAGCTGACAGGTCTGGGGCTCCCCGTGTCAGCCAATCGAGCCAGAAAACATGATGTCTGAGCTTCAGCACTGTCTGGCCCTACACCAGTCTTTGGAGCAAGTGCATTACTTCTATATTCCAAAGCTCACACCAATTTTTATGATGGCCAATTATAAACTGGGCACACTGGAGAATGTAGAATCTGGGCAATGTGGTTCCCATTTAGTTAATGTCTCAAAATACAAAGTCACCACCATGATTACATTGTTTGAGGAAAATATTACTCAGATGAGCAGACGGACATGTAAAAGTGGAACTAATTCCAGAATATGGAAAAGATGTATGGAGTGCCTTGGAACCATGGAGTTGACTAATTAGGGAAGTTATGGAAAATAAAAATCTTGAACTGTCATCTGAATGATAAGAAAACATATATATATGAAAGAACATATATTATTTTATAAATAAAAAAATAATAAAAGAATTCTTTTATTCTCCATACTTGTCTTTGAGATTGGAAAAGGTAATTGTATATACATACATAGCATCATTTCAACTGTTACATTCTTCACGACTCCATCCCCCATCCTTCCTCCCCTAAGCCTCCTCAATCAATCGCTCTGTTGGAGTCTCTGTTCTTATATCTGAGGTTACCCTTGTTTCCCAATTTCTATCTAGCTTCCACATATGAGAGAAAACATACAACTATTCATTTTAGGCGACTGGCTAATCTCACTGAGCTTAATATTCTTGTTATTCTCTAGCCGGGCGTGGTGGCACACGTTTGTAATCCCAGTACTCTGGAAGGCAGAGACCGGAGGACCCGGGTTCACGGCCAGCCTCAGCTCTCTCTCTCTCTCTCCCTACCTCTCTCTCTCTCTCTACCTAGTGAGGCCCTCCACAACTTCGTGAGACCCGGTTTCAAAATAAAGTATAAAAAAAATAGGGCCGGGGGTATAGCATGGAGGTAGAACGCACCTGGGTTCAATCCCTGGTACCGCAAAAAAAATATATATATATTCCTGTTATTTTTGTGTTCCATCCATTTTCCTGCAAATGACATCATTTTGTTTTATCAAGAATTTTTGCACCTATGTTCATCAGTGATATTGGTCTGTAATTTTCTTTTCTCATAGTATCTTTATTCAATTTGGGGATTAAGGTGATGTTCAGCGAAGCTTCTTAGAATGAGTTTGGTAGTATTGTATTCCTTTTTTTTTCTTCTATTTCATGGAATAGATTGAGGAACATTGGACTTATTTCTTCTATACATGTCTTACAGAATTCAGCTGGGATTCCATCTAGACCTGGACATCTTTGATGGGAGACTTCCTGTTGCTGTTTTAATATCTGTGCTTCCTATTGGTCTGTTTAGGTTTTCTCTATCCTGGTTCAGTTTAGGTAGGTTGCAGGTATCTAAGAATTTGTCAATTTCTTCCAGGATTTCCAAGTTTATTAGAGTATAAGTTTTCAAAATAGTTTCTAATAATTTGCTGGATTTTCACATTATCTGTGGTGACACTCCCTTTTTAATCTCATATCCTAGAAATTTGGGTTTGTTCTCTTTCTTTTAATTGGGTTGGCTAAGGGCTTATCAATCTTATTCATCTTTTCAAAAGACCAGCTTTTTGTTTTATCTTTTGGATTTTTTGTTGTTGTTTTCTATTTCATTAATTTCTGCACTGATTTTAATTATTTCCTGACTTCTGCTGGCTTTCAAGTTAGTTTGTTCCTGCTTTTCAAGGGCCTTGAGGTGCATAATTAGATTATTTGGAGTCTTTCTGTTTTTTTCTATGTGAGTGTTCAATGCTATAAATTTTCCTCTTAAATTCAGAGTATCCCATAGATTTTGGTAAGTTGTGTCTCTATTTTTATTCAATTCTAGGAATTTTTAAATTTCCCCCTTTATTTCTTCTCTGATCCAGTCTTCATTTAGTAGTATATCAGTCTCCATGTATTTGTGTGATTCCTCTGGATCTTCTTGTTGTTGATATCTATTTTCAGTTCATTATGATTTGGAAGTATACAAGGAATTATATCAATTTTTTAAATTTCCTGTTACTTGTTTTGTGGCCTTAACATATGGTCTACTTTAGAGAAGCTTCCATGAGCAGTTGAGAAGAATGTGTATTCATCTGTTGTTGGATGGAATAATCTGTCAATGTCTCTTAGGTTAAATTGGTTTATAGTGTTCTTTAGGTCTGAATGTCTTTACTAATCTGATCTAAGGGTGTGAGAGGTATGTTGAAGTCTCCCAGGATTATTGTGTTGGGGTCTATTTGGGTCTTCAAGTGAAGAAGTGTTTGTTTTCTATAGGTAGGTGGGCCAGTATTAGGGGCATAAATATGACTATGGTTATATCTTCATTTTGGATGGTTCATTTTATCAGTAAGAAGTGACCCTCATTGTCTCTTCTGAAAAGTTTTAGGTTAAATTTTGCTCTGTCAGATATGAGGGTAGGTACCCCTTCTTGCTTTCAGGCTCCATTTGCATGGAATATCATTTTCCATCCTTCCACCTTCAGCTTGTGAATATCTCTGCCTATAAGGTATGTTTCTTGCAGGCAGCATATAGTTGGATTATTACTAGTTTTAATCCAATTTGTCAGTCTGTCTTTTAATTGGGGAGTTGATACCAGTGACATTCAGTGTTATTATAGAGACATGACTTTTATTTCCTGTAGCTTGAGTAATGGTTTCTGTTTGAAACAACATTAGTTCTCCCTTTCTTAGTTGCTCAACTGATGGTATTCATTCCTTCTCTGGTTCTGATGTTTATTTTTCATTATTTCTTTGTGATTCATTTTTTGAGTGTTTTCTCAAGTGCCAGTTTGGTCATCATGAATTCTTTTAGCTTCTACTTCTCTTGGTAGGTTTTTTATGTCTCCATCAATTTTGAAGGATAGCTTTGTTGAATGTAGCCATCTTTGTTGGAAGTTGCTATCTCTAAGGTCTTGAAGTGCATCACTCCATGCCCTCCTGTCTTTCCGCATTTGGGTTGAGAAATCTGGAGTAATTCTTAGTATTTTTACCTCTGAATGGCCTTTTGCTATTGGTCTTGATACATTTAGGATTCCTTCCTAAACCTCTATTTTTCATATTTTGATTATGATGTGGCATGGAGATTATTTTTATTTTGTTTAATTGGGGTTTTGAATGTCTCCTGTAAATGGGTGTACATATTTATCCAAAATTGGGAAGTTTTCTGATACTGTTTCTCTGAAGAAATTCTTAATTTCCTTGTTTGTGTCTCCATACCTTCTTCAATGCCAATTACTCTTAAGTTAGGTCATGTGATATTATCCTATATTTTTAATGTTCTGGTCCTGCAGTCTTTTCTATATTCTTAATGGATTGTTCAGTTTAGAATGTACTATTTTCTAAGGCTAAGACTCTGTTTTCTATGTGGTCTAGTCTGTTGGTGATAGCGTCAACTGAATTATTATTTTGAATCTTTCAGCCCATTCAAGGTGTCTGTCATTTCCTTGTTGGCATGGTCTTTCAGAGTCTGAATATTCTCTGCTGTGCTTCTTAAGATCTTTCATCATATTGAAAATCAAAATTCTGAATTCTCTATCTGGCACCTTCTGCACCTCTTTATCAGTAACTTTCATTTTTATAGGGTTATATTTATTGTAGTCTTTGTGGAGGTTTTTGTTCAATATTTTCAGGGTTCTTAATTTTTCAGTTGTGTTTTGGTGGTTCCCACTTTCTTTTTGCTAGTGTATTCTGTGTAGTAGTTATCTTTTTATAATGAGTACTGAGGTGGGGTATGAATTAATCTCTAAGCATCTGCTTCTTATAATCAGCTGCTTAAACTCATCCCCTACTACTTCCTTAAGTGCTTATAAAACCTGGCATATCTGAGAATTGCCAGTGTTCTCTTTGCCTGGTTACCTCCTCTGGGCTGCCATGTTGGTTGGGCAGGAATTGTCTATTCAGGAATAACATCCATCCTCAATTTGACTCTTTTGTTGATGCTGTGAGTGGTGTCTTGAACTCCCACCTTATTTGGACTTCTTTTCAACTTGTGGGAAGTTGAGCCTCTTGTCCCAGTTGTCCCTGTCGGTATACTGGAGGTGTATGGGGGGGATTTGGTGGATTATCCTCCCTCCTGCTTGGTGTTTGGTGGCACTGGCAGTGGAGTATGTATTTCTCAGAATCCTGCCTTTGGAATTCAAAGTTCTCACTTCACCTTTGCATGTTTATGTTCATGTGAACACTCTATTATTTTGTAAAATGAGGGGGAACATCGGCAGTCCAAAAAAGGAAAAATCAGATGGAGAAAGAAAAAATGACTATGATGATATCAATAACAACAACAACAATAACAAAAACACTCAAGAAAAGAAAAGGATAAAAAAATAGAAAAAAGTGAAAACCCAGATAGAAAAAGACTGCAGACTAACCTGTAGTATGATACATCCACACGAAAGAAAAGCAAAACTAAAAAGAGATAAAACCCCAAACAAAATAAAAACAGGTAAACAAAACCCAAAAAACAAACCCCCCAAAAAATAAAAATGAAAATAAAAGAAAGGGGAAAACAAGAAGAAAAAAGAAAGAAAAAAACTCAAGAAAACAAAACACACAAAAGTAACAGCTAACCTTTAAGCACAACTATGCTACAGAAACAAAAAATAAAAACAAGAAGCAAAAGAGGAACCCACAAAACATCAGCAACAAGAATATTTTTTTTCACTTTGAATGGGAACTTGGTCTTGTTAGCAGTGAAGTTTCAAGGATGATGTCTTTTGCTTCAAATGATTGTGCGTGTCTGTTGCCTCTGTGTGGTATACTCTGTGTTTCCTTTACTCCTTAACAAGCCATTTGAATCATTTCTCAACTCCATTCTGGTTCAGTTTAAGATTCATGGAGTCTACCATGAGCCAGGCAGCTTTGCTGATGTTTTATTTAGTGGGGTGTGATGAGATTCTCTCCTTGTCTGCAGATACTGAGTTCTGGTAGTGTGACCTGAGACACCTTGGAGCCTGGGCTTATGGTGGGTTCCACTCCCACTGTAATGTGTCCAGGACTGGGTGGCACTAGTGAGAGGGCCTGAAGGGACTCTCTGGTCTGTATGGACCCTGCTTGCACCTGTTTGGCACTGGGCATGGGACTTGTTGGTGAAAGGCCCTTCACTTCTCCATCACCTACGTTGGCACCCTTGTAGCTTGGGTCCATGTTGCTGCCATTGGATCTATAGGGGGAGCTCTCTTGTTCTGCTAGGAAAGCCCGCTAGTGGTTCCTGGTTGCTGGTGCCCCGAGTCTAGGGTCCTATGAACAAGCACATTTATTTAGTCCAGAAAACTACACAGACCGATGTTGGTTAAATGCAAAGAATGAATGGAAATAGTTGTGGGCGAGGAGAGAACAGGATATAAGGATCAAATGGGAAGCACTTACAAATAAATCAGGAAATTAAAACTATATCCTAAGGCTAAGAGTGGCTAATACATGTGGGGCAGCAAAGATGAATGAGTAGATTTCCATCTAAAAAAAACTAAACAGTAATACTGAAGATATATTGAAGGTAGAAATTACCAATGCAGCAATATTCCTACCAGGGTTCCTTCTTGATTTTTCACTCTCCCATCCACTCCTAAAAAATATCTGACTTCCTGCCTCCCTTTCTCTTGAATCCTTTCAGTGGACTCAGTGTCAGCCACCTAGTCTTCCTTGTAGGTATCGCCATCTCTCAGATTTACAGTAAATAGATCTGGTCCTCTTCATTTATTTGATAGATTAAATACATGCATTGTGTTCAACCCAGTACTAGGTGCAGCAGACATTATGGAAGAGAACACAGAAGGAGGAGGGCAGAGGAGGAGGAGGAGAGGTATAGTTAGATAGGAAATGTCCCCCTAAAGAGCTCATTTATTAATGTTTAGAGCTGATGTATTTGAGTCATGAGGGTTGGAATCCCAGCAGTGGATAAATCCATTGTAATGGATTTCTCTGGGCAGAGGCCTGGGGTAATAGGGTGTGGCTGGAGGGGTGGATCCCTGGAGGTGCAGCCTCGGGAATTATATATGATTCCTCCTCCCCTTGCTCTCTCTCTTGCTTCTGGTCTCGCTGGTGTGAGGAGCACAGCCATGTGCTCTCTTTCTGTCTGACTCCTGCCACCATACCCTGAGATCCACAGTCCCCAGCCTCACATAGACTGAGCCTGAAACTGTAAGGAAATAAATCTTCTTCCCTCTAATTTACATGGTCAGGTCTTTAGACTATGGGTGTGAGAATACTGACTGGAGCAAGGAGGTAGAAAGAGAAGGAGAGGGAAGGGGAGGAGGCAGAGGAGGAGGAGAAGAAGAAGGAGCAAGAGCAGGAGGGAAGGAAGGAGGAGGGAGGAGGAAGAGAAGTTAGATGGAATAAAGAGGCTGGATGAGCTACAACAGGAAGGAAAAGACTCAATCACAGAATGTCCAACACCAAAAGTGAACCTGGTGTGACCTGTGGTCTCGAGATGGTGATGGGTCAACGCAGGCTCCTTGTGTGTAACAAGGGTAGCCCTCTGGTAGAGGACGTTGACAGTAGGGGCGGCTGGGCCTGTGCGGGGCATGGAGAGTATGGGAAATCTTTGTACTTTCCTCTCATTTGGCTATGAATTTAAAAGTGCCCTGAACAATAAAGTTTGTTTGTTTGTTGGTTTGTTTGTTTGTTTGTTTGTTTGTTTGTTTATTGCGGTACTGGGGATTGAACCCAGGGGCATTCTACCTCCAAGCTATACCCCCAGCCCAATTTTTTATTCTTTATTTAGAAACAGGGTCTCACTAAGTTGCGGAGGGCCTCACTAAGTAGCTGAGTCCAGCTGTGAACCCAGATCTTCCTGTCTCAGCCTCCCAAGTACTGGGATTACAAACGTGCGTCACCATGCCCGGCTTAAAGTTTATTTTTAAAATAACTTAAATGATAAAGGGGAGAATCTTTAACATGTGGCCTGCAAGATAGGAGAGGGGATTCCACACCAGAGGAACGAGGTGGAGAGCAAGTATTTTAAAAGGAAGAAAATGTGCAAATATTTCAATGCTTTCTGGGATCTGGAAGACTGCTGTAGTCCCGGAGCTGTGACCTTCGAAAGGTGAAGCTTAGAAGTCATGCTTTGGTAGTGGGCTGGATTCTACACAGGAGGGGAAACCACTGGGTTAGATTTTTCATGGAAATAAGATAGAATGGAGACTTAAACTTGTTAGAGATATCTCTACAGCTAAACCTCAAAGCACGGTTGGCCATCCCATTTCGAGAACATTTGTAAGAGGAGCATCTTTACTCTGTATTCCTACTCAAACTCCAGAAATTGTACTTCTACATCTCCCTTCATGATCAATACCCTATTTATATATTCAGTAACTAGTTGAAAAATAAGAGTATCAGACACTTTCACTCATTTAATCTGTATTACTGGAGGATGAACAATGTTCCTAGTATAAAGTGCTGTTGTGGGGATAGATTCTGCTGGATTCTGGAGATAAAGCATGAAAGCAGATAGCAAGCCCGCTGAGCACATGGCCCAGGAATGAATTACAAAGCACGGCCCACCAGTCTTTCCCTGTCTCAAGTTGTATGTGGCTTGGGCCAAGCTATCTACAGATTTCATATATAAATATGATAATTATAACATATTTTTTGTGGTTCCAGGGATAGAACTCAGGGACATTCTACCTCCAAGCTACATCCCCAGCCCTATTTTTTATTCTTTATTTTGCGGGGGTCCTCACTAAGTAGCTGAGGCTGGCCGTGAACCTGGATCCTCGGGTCTCAGCCTCCCAAGTACTGGGATTACCAGTGTGCACTACCACGCCTGGCTCTATTATAACATTTAATGCACAGACGTATAGAAATTGGAGTAGTATATATAAAGTACCTAATAGATCTTCTGATAATATGGATTAAGTAAATATTTACTAAAAATTGCTATTACTATGGCTAAATGTTTGGCTCATGTGTCTGTTGAATATCTAGAAATTAGCCATAATATGAAATGGCTTTGGTGTTTTAGTTTCCACAACTAAGGGGTGTGTGTGTGTGTGTGTGTGTGTGTGTTGGGAATAAAGAGGGAAATTTTGATTAGTGTCACACAAAAAAAGGAACAACTATTTCTCCATTCTGAGTCCTTGTTTTCAGAATCAACATGCCCAGTCGATAAGAAAAGAGCCTGTGGCTGGGCATAGTGGCACACACCTGTAATCCCAGAATTTAGGAGGCTGAAACAGGAGGATCACAGGTTCAAGGCCAGCCTCAGTAACTCAGTGAGACCTTTGGCAACTTAGCAAAACCCTGTTTTTTTTTTTTTTTTTTTTTTTGCGGTACTGGGGATTGAACACAGGGGCGTTCTACCTCCGCGCTATGCCCCCGGCCCTATTTTTTATACTTTATTTTGAAACTGGGTCTCACGAAGTTGTGGAGGGTCTCAGTAGGTAGAGAGAGAGAGAGAGAGACAGAGAGAGAGAGAGACAGAGAGACAGAGAGCTGAGGCTGGCCGCGAACCCGGATCCTCCGGTCTCCGCCTCCCAAAGTACTGGGATTACAAGCGTGCGCCACCACGCCCGGCCAAAACCCTGTTTCAAAATAAAAATAAAAATAAAAAGGGCTGGGGGTATAGATCAGAGGTAGAATGCCCTTGAGTTCAATCCCCAGTAACTTAAAAAAAAAAGGAGAAGGAAGAAGAGAGAGAGAGAGAGAGAGAGAGAGAGAGAGAGAGAGAAAGAGAGAGAGATTGGATTCAGATACTTCAGGTATGAACCCTAGCTTTTTCCATTTACTGACCTTGTGAACTTGGTCAAATTCCTTAATTTCTCCAGTCTTATAAGTAGAGAGAGGATGATAAAGCCTTTCTCCTAGGGCTGTTGTCAGAATTAAATTATATAATACATGTTGTGTTATTGAGAGCATTGCCTGATATATTGTAAGTGTTTAATCTTATTACTACTGATTCATACTGATTTTCTGGGGTTTGAGTCCTACTTGTTTTTACCAGTTACAATCTGAGACCTAAAAAAAATAGAGAAATGGGATGGGTTTTTTTATGTAGACTATTAGCAAAAATAACTGCTGGGAAAAGACAGATTGTTTTATTGCCATGGAGAAAGAAAATAACTACCAGGACTGGTTTTCTACCTGTCTCCTCAACCACTGGTTGTTCCATAGCCATGGTTACAAGGAAAACTCAGAGCTGGATTTAAGTCTAATTGAGCAATGACAACCCAGTTCACTGAACACGTCTCTGAAGGCCAATCAATCAGTAATAACTTCCTGCCTTGAAAGTCACCCACTGGCAGTCAACTCAGTCCAGCAAATGTGCTTCTAAGGGTGACACTGAGATACCACTATCTCTGTAAGTCATTAAACCATGTTTGAAAACCACAAAGAACCCCTCCTGCTCCTGTAACCAACACAAAATATGATTCTATGGCTGACATCAATATGCCCTTGTTCCTGTACTCGCACAGCCTGAAACAATCTCTTCCCCAAAGGCCTATATAAAACGAGAGGTCTGCAGTGCCCAGCAAGCCTACATCTGATGAACACAGCTCTTCAGTGATAAAAGTTAACTCTGTAAGATTCTGAATAGGGATTTCATTCTTTTTACAATTATTGTAGCTTGCTCTAGAATTGTTTTGAAATCCCTTCCTTGGCAGGGTAACCTGGGATCTTCAGACCAATAAACATACTCAGGCCTCTTGTACCCCAGTTTTATTTGTCCTTTGATTTGCTGCTGCGTGCAAGCGTTTCAACAATGATCTGAGCTCTAACTTGTTTCATTGCACTCTCATTACAAAATTGTACGTCCTTATCTTAGAATTAGTTTCACTTCATTTTGATGGTCTGTAAGGTGATCACGTTTTGATTTCAGGGTGCACTGTTTGGTAAATATTTTTTCTACTAACGTGTTTACCTCAACTGGTTGCTTTTATTTTTTATTTTCATTTCTCTTTGTGTAAGGACTTGTCTCATGGTTTGTTTGATATGAATTGTCTGTGTCTGGTGAATTGTTCCAGAGGAAAAGATGGTGGTATCAGCTGGAGAGACCTCCAATATAGATATGGTGGTTGGCGGTCCATTAGGCTCCAGGTTAATTTGCACCAAGATACTGGGAAAACCTTGTCCCGGCTCCTCTTGAAACTCATGAAGACACGTGCAGGTCAATGGGGACTGGGTCATGATTTGTGTGGTCTGTTCCTAGATCCTGCTTGAGTTGAGTAACACAAAACACCATCGATTAACACACCCGTGAAAAAGATTTTAGAGGTCCTTTCTTATCTGTTATGAGTTTGTCTACATCAAAACTGCCATGTGTTCCTGGCAAAATTCATGCATCTTTCATAAATTCCTACTATTTTTTCAGCTACTGTGTTTTCCTTGGTGAACGGTTTTAAAATTTGAAAACACCATTTTAAGGAATCCTGATGATTCATAATTACCACATTTTTTAAGAGAGTCAGAAAAGAGATGATACTACCAAATATTCAATATCTGGCTCTTTGGTCATTATACAAAGCCACAAAACCATACATGGATTCCATGATAGACTGTTGAGAAATCACTTTAGTTCATTCCTGCCAGAGTCTTCTGGTGTCCATTGTCATTGCATCTCTTTCTCTACCTTCACAACACACATCCTTTTGCTTCTTGTCCTAACCTCTTTAATGTGCTTCCTTTTTTCTTTCTTTCTTTCTTTTTTTTTTTTTCTGCGGTACTGGGGGTTGAACGCAGGGGCGTTCTACCTCCGTGCTACACCCCCGGCCCTATTTTTTATACTTTATTTTGAAACCGGGTCTCATGAAGTTGTGGAGGGCCTCACTAAGTAGAGAGAGAGAGAGAGAGAGAGACAGGGAAAGAGAGAGAGAGCTGAGGCTGGCCGTGAACCCGGATCCTCCGGTCTCTGCCTCCCAAAGTATTGGGACTACAAGTGTGAGCCACCACGCCCGGCTTGTGCTTCCTTTTTCTAAGAAATTGCAAACCCGTAGACTCATCTATAGAAGCTGAATACAAATTCCGGTCTCCTCCAACTTGAAATCCATAAATAAAAATTTTCTAACCTCAGAAATTTTAGGCAGAAATTTTCTGAGAAGAGTAGAATTATCTTAGGTACTTATTGTACTGCGCTACAGGATCTGTACCAGCAAATTAACTTGGGTTTCATCCTCTCAGATGAGAAGACATAGTAGGAAGTAGTAAGATAGGAAAGACTAGGAAGAAATTTACTCCAGCTATATATGATTTTAAAAAGACCCTTGGAAGAACGGAAAAAAATATGAAATATAATTCATGAGGCCATTTCCGATTCCTTTCCCTTATAGTGTGGGTGATCTGAGGTGACTGGAGCTGCCTGATCTATGTTATCCATTCTCTGAGAACGTGGCGTGTCTCTAGGCTTGGCACACCGAGCCTGGCAGGAAGCACACTTCCTGCAAGAGCACAGCCTGTTCTGATGAGAAACGGAGCATAGAGGGGGGCTACGGCCTTGGAGAATCCGAGTTTCCTGACATTCTTGCTCTTGCTCTCTGAGAAAGTGATAAGCACTTGGCTGCTCAGTGTCTTAATTCTTAGAAGCTTTGTTTTAAAAAGATACATGGTGGTTTGATTGGATTAGTGCCTTCCTGTACAAAGTTCCCAGGACTCTGTCTATAAAAGAAGTCTGTTGCTCTTAATAAATATGCATTTGCTTGGAGCTGGTCTCCTTCTTTGCACCCCCCGTGTCCTGGTTTCATCGTGCTTGCATCTTCCCGGGGTCTCTGCTCCACTAGAGAGCGACCACAAGTAGCGCCCAAACAGGAACTAGGCTAGTTTTCGAAAGGTGGTTCTGTAAATAGTAAGTGATAACGGGGTTATGGGACAAGCTAAGTCTACTTCTTTTTCTTCTGTGCTACAGCATATTTTTAAAATGCATGGCATTAAGGGTACCTTTAAAAGATATAGAGCAATGCTTAGAAGTAGTGCTTGAATATAATTCTTGGTTTCCTGATGAAGGGTCTTTGGATATAGAGACCTGGATACGAGTAAAAGATAACATAGATCAGGCAGCTCCAGTAACCTCAGATCACCCACATTATAGTACATTGAACAAATATCTAAAATTATAAACAAAATATAGTATAATTAAGAGGGAATTTTAAGCTGGGTGTGATGGTACATGCCTGTAATTCCAGTACATGAGAGGATAAAATAGGAGGGTTGCAAGTTAGAGGCCAGCCTCGGAAACTTAGAGTGATTCAAAATGAAAATTAAAAGAGCTGGGGATGTAGCTCAGAGATGGAAGGCCCCTGGGTTCAATCCTCAGTACCACAAAATAAATAAAGAGGGGATTTTAAAATTAAACTATAAATTTTCGAATATTATTCTGGGACAGTTATAGGAGACAAAATAAATGGGACCCTTTTATCTTTTGTAACTAGGTTTACACCTAAAATTATGTCAGGAAACTACTAGATGAATTCCAATACTCTGCTGACATTTCTCCATGGCGTCCTAGAAAGTAAACAAACTAAAAATCAAAATCCAGTATGGCTACCAGGTAGGTAGAACTACCACCACCCCAAATAAAAAGGAGGCCCATGGTCCCTTGGTCCTATGAATTGAGAGCCAATTGGAGAAACACAAATAGATATTTTAAACCGAAGGACCATTAGAAGAATCGACATCCAACACATGCTCAAAAGCAGAGGGTGACCATCCAAAGTCTGCCCCATGGTTTCACTCCAAGGAAGTGACTAGTGTTCAATGATTCTCCCCTTTTTTCTCTAAATTCCAGAGGAGAATTATCTATAAATGGAGGTGGACGGCAATACAACTTTCTCATTAATATGGATGCCATGCATTTCTTTTATTCTGCTACCGCAGAACATCGATCTTGCAGAACAAAGAAAGCCTTTACATTACCTAAAAATCATGGAATAAAGCAAATTGGTTGGTAGAAACCATAAGAGAGTAGAAAACATAGTTTTGTTTAAAGTAAAAATATCTGGTTGAGCCAGAAGGTAGTAAAAGACAGCCTTGAAAGTGCATAGCAAGAGGAAAAGTCTTCAGGGAAGACAACATTTTTTTTTTTTTTTGCATTTCTTTACTTAAACCCTTCAAGTGCTGAAAATTTCCACAATCCTAAACACTTTTGTGCCAACATATAGCTATTACTTTGAGATCACTGTTGTAAGAACATCGTTTATTCCTTTGTTACCCAACCCCTGCAAATTTAATAAGTAGGAGTCTGCTTTTCAAATGGAACTGCCAGACTAAATTACTGCATAAGGATTATGTTTACAAATTTCACATTATGGATGGGTTTGACATCAATATACCTATAGTATTCATGATTCAAGAAGTAATCAAAGGAAGGGATTAGATCCTAGAGTTCTGACAGGCAAACTGTGTAGACAGAATAGGTAGGAAAGTGTCTATAAGAATCCAAGTGAGATTTGCCAGATTATTATAAATCTGTGCTTTTGCATATACTTGAGTACTTTAGACCACTTTCTAGAAATAGTAGGCCAAAAAAAACCTGGAAAGAAGCAAAGATAAATATTTATTACACCTGTGCCTTGATCCAGGAGCCATGGTTTTTCTTTGGTGCAACGGATCATCAGACTCAACTAATCAAAGCATCTTCAGCTCTTCGCGATAGACTATCTTTTAATATGAGCCCCACATGTAGTACAGTCTCTGTCACTAAATGAGAGCCCCAAACTAGTTGATTATTATAAAATCTTATTTTCTATTCATCTTAGCACCAACTTCACATTTTCAAAGAAGCAACCCTATTATTTTTAAATAAGGAAGGAGAAGCTCACGATTGTCATTATCAAGTTTAAGTGTTCATGAGTAGGACAGATATTTTGGATAATCCTATCTGAGTTCCAGCTACTATAACAAAATTCTGTGAACTGGGCAGCTTATATACAGCAGGGATTTCTTTCTGACGGTTCTGGATGCTCCGAGTCCCATGGTCGGATCATGGTGAAGTTTCTCTTCTGGGGAGCACACGGCTGTCTTCTCATTACGCCCTCATATGCAGAAAGAGGGTGACGGACTGCTCTCTATTCTCATTTATAAGGTCACTACCTTCATTCAAGGGCTCCACCCGCAAGCCTAATTACCTTCCAATGACCCTCCTCCTAATAGAATCAATTCAGGATTAGAATTTCAACATATAAATTTTAGAACACAAACATTCAGCCCCTTACAAAGCTCATGACAAATCCAGATTAACAGTATTTGTCAATAGGCTACATTTTAAAAATAACAGAGTCAGTACTGGACAGAATGTGCTAGAACTACTCTCCTCCTATAACATCCAGTTTCTTACCAGAAATCAAATCGTCTCAAGTGGTCAAGTTCATGATTTTCTCTAGAGCATGATAATTTGTTATTTTAAAAGGTGGGTAAATATCTAAATGCTTGGAGTTGTTGTACTTTAGGATTAATTCATGACTTTGAAAGGCTGTGAAAAAATAGATTTGCTACTCAAAGTTACTGTCATTGGATAAGGCCCCACAGGAAACAAATGCCAATAATAAGGAGATCAGTGCTGTAACTAGGTTGCTCTGGTTAAGAGCCCCATGAAAGGATCTCCTACAGAACAAAAAGAAAGGGCCAAGTCTGGGGGGATTAAACAATTCCATCAACGGGTGAATCAACTTGTGGTACTGGTGATTGAGCCCAGAGGCATTCTGCCTCTGAGCTACACCTCCAGCCCTATTTTATTTTTATTTGGAAATAGGGTCTCACTAGGTTGATGAGAGTCTCACTACTTGCTGAGACCATCCTCGAACCTGCGATCCTCCTGTCTCAGCCTCCCAAGTACTGGGATCACAAGTGCGCATCACTATGCCTGGCTCAGGTGCATCAACTTAGCACCCAGTTCTGAAGAGAAACAATGGTAACAATCTGGATGTAGGGTACATAAAAAAATATATATATATTTATATATATATTTATATAATATATATTTCTTACCAGAAATCATATATGTATATATACATATATACATATATACATATATACGTATATATACATATATACATATACATATACACATATATATATATATATATATACACATACATACATACATACACACATACACACCTGGCAAAGACATAATGGGCTGCCTCAAAAAGAGTTTGAAAACCTTCTCTCTGAGGCCCTCAGTCCATCATCATAGTCTCTTAGGGTTGGCCTGCTTGCTCTCTTTAGGTGGCATGGTACAAGTTCCATTGGGAAATGTAAATCATAGAAAAGCATTTTGTTAACTCATTAAAAATGAATGCAATGGAACGACTCCTATTTCTTTTTTGTATGTGAGAGAGCAAAAGTTACTTTACTTCTTGCCCTTCCAAAAGCAACTAGAAAGAGGACGAAATACAGGAAACAACTGTGTTATGATAACGGATGAGCTGAAGATCAGGACTGTTCGCCCTGAGAAAGAGGACAACAAGGCGCACGCATGTCCCTGTATTTCTTTCTGGGGCACTTGCAAACTATAGACTGGCCAGGGGAAATCCCAGTGGACAGGGCTCTCCTGGGGCTGAAGACAGATGTTTGGGGTTCACAGAGTTTGCAGAGGTGGGAGATTATAGGGGAGAGAAACAGAATGTTATAGGGAGGAGAGACCAAACAGCCTGTACTTCCCTGTAAGGGTCAGGCTAATTCTAAGCTGCATATTTGTAGGGTGAGACACCAGGAGGCCAGGCCCCCCCCAAAAAAAATATCAGGGCAAGAGCAGATAGGAGGAGGAAGCTGTAAGCGCAGCGACTTCCACAGTCCCCCAGGCCAGAGTGCGCTGAGTTTGGAACAGTGGGAATACAGAGACCTAGCTAAATTTAAAACGGGGCTTCCACAGAGAGCCCCAAATAGTCACCATCTGGTTCTAAATTAAACTGACAAAATGATTCCTGGAATAAAGGCTATTACAGATCTGCCCTAATAAACCTAAAGAAAACCCCCCCAAAATTAAGCAGAAGCACAAGTAATGTCACTGCCTGCCAAAAAATAAGTTGGAAGGGAAAGTATTTTAGCCGGACATGGTGGCGCACGCTTGTAATCCCAGTACTTTGGGAGGCAGAGACCGGAGGATCCGGGTTCGCAACCAGCCTCAGCTCTCTCTCTTTCCCTGTCTCTCCCCCTGTCTCTCTCTCTCTCTCTCTCTCTCTCTCTCTCTCTCTCTCTCCTTAGTGAGCCGCTCCGCAACTTTGTGAGACCCAGTTTCAAAATAAAGTATAAAAAATAGGGCCGGGTGTG